>LYUA01000699.1:854177-879650 GCA_002093875.1 Calopteryx splendens
GAGAAAGGCTGGTAGAGTTCTGTAACGAGAAGATACACACATATAGAAGCAGATGTATTGGGTAGCTCAATGTATAATATCATATCATATAGTCATAAATGTAAGTCAACAATCCAGGTGATCTTATACTGCAATGGTCATCATGGAATTGAAACACGAGAGAACCGTAAAAGTAAAAACCCCATGAAAACCAAACAAATATTCAGGCGTGTACGAAACTTTTATCATCCTATTCTCCCTTACAATCCAGGCTTTCAAACGGGAAAAGGACCCCAACTAGGGAGCGGAGGATGTTAGCGAGACCTGAAAAAAATTGGAAATGCCTCTCTTGCCAAACGACCTTCACCCAAACAGATTCCCCCCACCTTTCCCCGCCTCCTCCTTCTACCCTCACTCCCGTTGGTTCTCGTACTATTCTTTCCCTTATTCGCCATTTTATTTACCCTCACCCAAGGCTGGATTTAACGACCACCGGATTAGAATTCGCGTCGGAACCATATGGGCCCGACCCGGTGGAAGTGCCAGCAGAGAGACGCGAGGTCCAAACAATCTCCCCCGCTTGTCCCGACCTCATCCCCCTCTTGTCCCAACACCATCCCCTCGGCATTCGGTCTCGCCCGTGGGCGTTTGCGAAAATCAGCGCCATTTTCGTGTGCTCGTTTGCGTGAGCTGTTTTCTCCCTTGCGCTCTCTCTCCGCCCCCTCGCGGGATAGATTCCCCGCTGCATCATCCCGCCACCTTTCTTTTCTTTTCCGTCGCCCCCCTTCCATCCGTGTTCCTCCGTCTCCACTTTGGTGGCCATGAGGTTCGTGGCCGAGTGCCAGAGGGGTAAATCCTGAGAAGCAAACGACCAAACGGGCAGAATTTATTCCAGAAGGTCCTATACGTGCGCAGTTGAATGTTTTTCTCGAACGTCCATGCTCACTAGAAATTTTTGGGCTAAAATTATCTCTCTGGCACGTTTCAGTTTCGGAAGGATCCTTGCAAAAGACGAGGGTTCATACGCATTTGAAAAAATATTCTTTTGAAATGCATCTAAATAAACAGTGCTAAAGACGCACGTCACATTTTTATAAAATTTTCCATTGGAAAAATATTTTTTGAAATTAAGGTTACTCAAATGTTTATGTTTTGAGTATTCTATGGAGTGATGATAACATTTTTGCGTGAGAAAGCATTTTGTTAGCCCGGCAGCATTTCTGAATTTAGTATTTTATACTTATACTATCGATATAGAACCACAGCAAATTTATGTATATGATAAAGCGTGGTAAAAGTTTAAAAGTTTATTAACTTTTATCTGGAGTTTTTGCCCAACGTAATATATCAATTTTAGTTTAGTTAAATTGAAAATTATTAATTATATTTTTTGACGTTTCAATGGCAATTCCTTTATCAGTGTACTCCTACCGCGTGCCCAAAAACGTTTTTTGGCTGACATCATAATTGTCTCTGTACCACGGCACACTCAAATAAAAAAACATTCAATTATTATTTTTTACCTGTAAAATTAGTTTTTTTTAATATTTCACAATGTCATTGGTATTCCGAAAAGTTGAGGTACCACAAAATATCCTTAAATTTACTGTTTATTCATATCTATTGCATTTAATTTTTTTTGTGAGATGGGATTGTTAATTTTCTCTAGAAAAATAAAAAGTTCCGTGGTTATACTGAACCCTCAATAGTATGCATGAATTCTACCTCGAAGTAACCAACTGGTTGGTTTCTCAATAGTTCTACTTAAGTTTATTATTTTATTACTAGGTTTCATGCTTAAATATTGAAGTCAAGAATTTTGACTGCTTCCTTGGTTTATGGGGTCAACGCTGATTATTCATTTTTGTGGTAAATGCTCCCTAGTTTGAAACACAATATCAAAAAGAAATACAAAATAAAGGACGTAAAACCCTTAAGGTTTATACTAGTATGTTTACTCATACTTGCTCATTACACAACCTCAGCTGAAACAAAATTAATGATTTTATTTTTTTATTCTTAAAAATGTGATTGAAATTGGATCATCTGACACAACATTGTCTCCTATGCCGGTCAAAAACTGTATTGAATTGAACATTTCCCAAGACTCTTCGTTAACTAATACATTAGTCTCATTCATGGAAAGCACTAAGTGGATAGAAAATCCGAATGCAGCTATCTGGAGTAGATTGAAGTGTGCAACAAGCACACATTTCAATATACGTATTCATGCGGCATGAGCGCGACGGCAGGCGTGAGAGAATACAGTGCGCTAGAGCACAGCGACTAAAACCCTTTATCAGTCTATCTGTTCACATATTAGATGATATCTATCTCGCGGAACAAAAGTTTTAATTTTAATTACAGCAGACTCAAGAAACCTATTTCTGGGGAAATATCTCCGGATTCTGCGATCCCATTGAATCGATTGGAGAGTGGCATTGTAAATTTTGCCGGCGAAGCTTTTGATGCTTTTTTCAGCTCACATCCCAACCATTAATAAATAATCAGGAGTGTGGAAATTCGCTTGGAAAAAAAATCCCTAAGGTTGAGCGGGATACGAATCGCCATCTCCCACTTGTCCTCCACGATCTGTTAGCTACATCACCAAACCATCTTAATCCCTGCCAGTTTCTGAGGGGATTTATGGCAGCGTAGTAGGTAGAGCGTCTGGCCGCAGTTCCTGGTGGCCTCGTACACCCCCAGCTTTAGCCTAATTGTGTGATTTTTCTGATACCAGATCTTCCTGGGTGGCATAGAGAAGGAACTGGCCCCGTACTAAGAATGTGTTTCAAATGCCTTATATGTTATTACGAGGTGAGCTCTATACTATACCTCACTATACTATACCTATACCTATACTCTATACTATACCTCACTCTCTGAAACCAGTCACTTGGTTTATTACGGCAGTATGCTCCCGAAATCCCGATTATGGCAAACGACTTTTTCATGGTGAATTTCTATGCATTAATAAAATATATTAAAGCGAGCGTCTGCGTACTACGTGCCATTTCCCTTGGAAATGTTGTTACTTGGTGAATATATGAGTTACAGGCGCACATCTGGAGTTGAATGCGAAGCTCGAACTCGAAAGACGTTTGATGCTATCTATCTAGCTGATGTTTGAGCTATGACGGCTGATGAGAAACCATAGTATCCACCCGAAGGTTGGTTTGATAAGTGAGGGTAGAGCTCACCTAACGGCGCGTAAAATTCACGCATCAGGGCAGGGGGCCCAGTTCCTCTCTCTGTGCCCCCTGTGATTTCCCAAAGACCTGGTAGCTGAAAAATCTCACAGCTTGGGTGAACCTTAGGGTACCCAGAGGCGTCACCCAGACTCGAATCCGGGTGCAGCGATTAGTAGCGCTCGAACCCTCTGGACAGTCACGCCACCTCGATTCAATGAGATGTAGCAATAAAATACAATCTTTTAACTGCTTGCTTTTGGTTTCTACATAACTTCATTTCTATATGAAATGATGTGCACGGAATAACCTATGGAGTTTTCCCAATGATTTCTGGTCCGTAGAATGAGTGACCAAGTGAAAAATCGGTACTAATGCGACTTGCTGTCAGTTGAATTCTAATGCTATTGGTGGAGGACGCTTAGAAGGTTTGCCACTGGTTTGCCGGATTCTGTAGTCTAGGCCTCATTCCTATTTTTACTCTGCATGTGTTTTTACATTTATTCTAGCTTCTCTTCTCATTCTCCCCGTTTTTATTTCGGACGCCTTTTTGTTCGAAGCGCCTTCCAAGGCGCTTGTCCTGCATTTAACAATCCCCGTAACTACCCAGTCCCTTTAACGACCTTTCCATCTATCCTCTGTTCTACGAACCAGGGGTGCCATCACACAAGTACGGGACCTACAGACAGCTCTTCACCGGCGCCACTTCTTACAGCGGAGGGGGTGGGCCATACCTTATGTCTGACCACTCTTATCCCCCCCTTGCCCTCTCCCTTCCACTCTCTCCCCCGCCCACCCCCGCTGAAGGCGACTTCGCAAACCACAACTGGCCGAGGGGGGCCCATTCCAAGGGTGGAGCCGCAGCATCTGAGCGGGACGACGACGCCGGCACTTCCCTGCTGATGGGTGAGTAACCCTGGGAGTCCGCGTACGGAGAAGAGCGGGGTCCATCGCCACCACCACTGTCTTCTGGATCATCCCTTCGTCCCTCACTGCCGGAGCTATCTTCACTATTTAAAAGAAATAAACGATTCGCCAATATATCCTACACAATCTTTCACGCAATAAGTTCAACAAGCACTTTAAACACATATGCTATGACCATACGAAAGAATGAATAAACGATTGCCTTTTTGTAAAACTTAATTTTGATGATTTCTTTTAATCCAGTGCAGTAAGATGCAGTGCTGATCGTTCGATCAAATTTCGCAAACCTTACCGACTTTGTCTATTTTCCGGATTATTAATTTCTTGTGTTTCGCAATTTACACTAAAGGAATTTATTTAGGCTTTTTTGGTTATTTTTTTGAGATGCTCACAAGAATTTTTCGTTTAAATTCTGTTCTTCATTGATATGCCTCTTCTATAGATTATTAGCTATGGAAATAAGGGAATAAAGGACATTATTTTTGAATAATATCTTTGCTTCATTGGTAAAATTTTACCCGGCTCGCACGATTTTAAAATCTTATCATTTTATTCACTTAAATAGTACCTACTTATGTAGAAGTAAACTGATGTAATATAAATTGGTAGGCAATTAGAATAAATTTTATTAGAATTAATATATATTATAAGCATTATTATAAGTATGACTGAACCTCCAGAACGACTGCCGATTGGCATGTTGGGAAATTCCGTAATATTTAGGAAAAATAAAGCTGGAGCAACAAACAATGGACACTGGACATTTTACAATCACATGCAGAAGTATGTTCAGACTCTGCCAACTTGATGATTTGCTAGTACGCCTACCTTCAGGAAATTATATAAATTGTTCTTCCTGCTTGACTAGTCAACTACTGCTAATCCTTTGACTACAGCATAGAAGTCTGCAAGCCATTTAATTTGTGGTGAGGGAAAAGGGATTGGGACAAGAGAAACGTAAATAGTGGCAGAAAGACTGCAACTAAGCAAGTGCCCCGTTAAACTGATGTCTATAAAACCGATAGGCCGCTTTGTCGGTCATACGGTTACAGCATAAATGGGAAAGAAAAATCGGGTGGAGGAGGAAGGTAAAGAGACGAGACGGACGAAGAGGACATGTGGAGCGGATGTACTCGAACGTGCTGGATCTAGCGCACGTAACGGTTCTTCGTGGATAAGAAACGCAGAAAGACCACCAAGTCAATTGCCACTAGGTCGCGACGTCTTAAGTCTACGAATAAGTCGTGCGGTATTGCACTCATTACGTCGCTTCCATTCCTGTTCAGCTATGCTTAAGAGTCTGGGCGATGTTTTTAAATTAATGTTTTTTTTTCATTCTCATTGTGAATTCTAATGATCCGTGGATCATTTTTCTGTGATCTACGTAATGGCAAGAATTTTCTAAGCAAACAATGGATTCAGGACACTCAGCTTGATATGACTCTTATGAGAAAATTATTTCACGATAGTTGACAACTTGCTCCCAACTACGAGAATATTTCTGTTTCTGGGTAAAAATAGGTAGTTTCGTAAGCGCCGAGTGGAGTTTTGGCAGAGAGCCGAAACCGTTCTGATTTTTAGCGTACATTTAATGAGCTTAAATTCTGCCTTTGTTTTCTGTCTCTATTAAACTAATTAATTTCAGTATTTTCATCTGATTACTTCGTGGTTTCTTTTGCTACGTTCTTATCTTCCGATAAATAAAAGTATTTCGATCCGGCGGTAATGGGTAATTAAAGTTAATTATGAAAGTGATATTCAATATTATTTTAATGAGTAACGATCCATTTGTAAGAGCACTTATTATTGTGATGTAAAATTCAGTTCATGTCTAAATTCATTTAGATTATGATTAATGTATTTTTAATACGAAAATACAATCGTTTTAAATGCCTACACGACTTTTTTATGTGTGAACATTTCAATCAAGAAGCTATTATTTCATCAGTTATATTCATGAAAGGGGGAAAATGAAATGGAAATTTACAGTAAAAAGAGCACCAAAAGCATGTGCTATGATAGAAGCAATTCTGCACTTGATTCGCCACCGATTTTTCTAGTTAAATAGTATAGAATAAAAAATCTTATCATTAAAAGGCATTATGCTTGAATATATTAAGACTTCAAACTCCCATCGCTAAATACCTCGAACACTGCTGGTAATGTTTAAAATATAGGATCGTAGAAACTATGTCAATGCACGAAATCGCGAGTAATTTCTCTTCTTGTAAACCAATGGTCCATGGGGAGCGGAGGGAAGCTGGAAAGAGGAATCATCTCCCTACCCGCATAGCGAATGGAAATTGCGTTCATTCGAAAATAGAACTTGCGGAGGAGGACGATGATGGGGGATAGGAGAAGGAAATATGGGGTTCGGATTTTTCGCAGTTGAGGGCGCTCTGGTCAGTCTCCTTCGCTTATTTCGAGAAGGGCAAGAGAAATGCCGTGAGGCATTCTCTTGAAAGACTACGGTTTACGTAATTCGGGGAATTCGGCGTGTGCATTAACGTGAACTGTAAGCCTGTGCGTTTTTGGATTATTTCGTGACGAAACTACTTTTTTCTTCCATTACACTTCGCTTTCGCCGTTTACTGTCCATTTTTCGGTAGAAATTGATTTCGTTATATTTAAGCAAATTTTACAAACCTCTTGGTGTGCACCATCACTTCGTTGACATGTTTTGATGTAGTGAATGTTGCATTCAAATTAGCATTCACACACAAAGAAACATTTTACGTGAAGTACCTCAATTAAAAAAGAAATTTGTAAATTTTGTTTTAATTATCATAAGTAGCAAGTGTTGGGAAAGTTTTAAATTTAGGACTATAATTCCAGAATATTCGGTAAGGTTATCTTTAGTTTTAAACCTACAGAGATATTGCTCTTTTTGTTGTTTTAGAGACCAGCAGTGCGTGTTGTGTAAGGATGATTTGGCAAAATTGAGTGGCAGCGTTTGCTAATGTTAATGGGAAAATTCAAAAATATACATTCCTTTAACCGTCCATTCTTTTGGGCGTTCCTAGGCAAAAAAGAAATCGTTGTTTTACATTTTTTTATGGCGTGTCGCGGGCGAGGTTCCAGAAAGTTGCTCCATAATTTTCTTTCAGGTGACAACGTGAGACAGGAAAAAGGTAATTTTTTTATTCGGCGCACTATATTTATGTGTCCTGAGATAAATATAGAATGAATGATGCAAACATTTGTACTATCATAGTTCCAAAGGTGGATGGATTTCAAATAGTTTAATTAAGGCTAAGTTTTTTATAAGATTAATTGGTTTGCGTTAAGTGGACCTTTTTTATATTCAAATTGACTTCAACATAAAATTTTACGCTGCTCCTAATTAGTTTTTCCTTTGCTTAAGGAATAAAATAATTCATGAAATGGTTTCTTTTTGCCCTATTAAGCAACTGTACGAGTAGTATTGAATATTAGAGAGGTAATCTAAAGACTAAGGTAAACTAAAATATGAAGGGAGCAAATATATTCCTAATTTATCATTAACTTTAATCTCCTGATGGAACCCACAGTAATTTTTCGTATAGGGTGATGCTTAAGTTTCTAGATTTTTGCGTTTATCGAGGTGATTTTCATGAATATAAATGTATTGACATAAAAAACTGTTTACCTTACATAGTTATAATATCCATGACTCTGAATCATATAAATGCTCAAAAAACTGAAATTAGCACCACATTTCGATTAAAAGTAAAGTAGGTAAATTTATTGCGTGAAAACGAGATTTTCACTTAGATTTTGAGTGGAAAACGTTTCCGTAAAAACATCAAAGCGTTTGGCATCATTGCACTTTTTGTGGAGGGCAGTCTTCCATTAGCGTCGGGCTTCCTACTATTCTCCTGCTTGAATAAAAAGAATGGTTGAAAGAGCTTTCCTGAACGGATGCCGTGTATTTTTGTCATCTAAGCGATGTACGATAGGAAAAATTCTCTACACATAGAGAGTGTAAATTACATACATTCTATGAATATTGGTTTACTATAGATATGGAAAACTTAAGTATTTTTAAAATTTGATGTCATGAACTATTATTTCCCTTATTTTATTCATCATTAATTGCAAATGTACATGTTGTCTTATGAGAAGACTCGCATGTTCTGGACGACTCAGTAGATGAATCTGGCGTATGATGACTATTAAAGTTGGCTTGAACGATCATCGGTGTCGTACTTTCTGGAAAACATTTTCTAGTTAAATGTATTTATTAATAGAATAGTTGTTTAAAATTGAGGCCACTTGCCAAGATCCACCGCTGAATCATTATCGCTCATCCCCGGAACAAAATTACCCAAAGTGTCATCCTTGGCGTTGTCGCATGTTTACCTCATTTTCTTACACTTTTTCCGTTGCAGACAACGTCTTACGTGGCGCAAAACGGGAAATTCGAAAGGAGTTTTCTAAGGGAGGAAGTTGGTTCTAAGGATGAATCAATTAAGTCATCACCTACGAAATTAAATTCGTTCAAAACCTCAGCAAATTCCTATCCTGACTCATTTTGCGTTTAGTTCGTCATTTGTTGATTCGGGGAAGATTTCTCGAACTCCTGTCCTCCTACGCGACAGAGCTAACACGGGAAGGACCAATGTTTCATGCTCCGTCGCGTCACTCCCTCCTCACGTTTTCTTTTTCGGGATCGCTGAGTAAGTATTTCCAACCTTCTGTAAGCCTTTCTTCCATTCCTCTCTCTCTCTGCCCAGAAATTCCTTCACGCCCACATCGAAACCGACTGCGCTTCCTCGAGATTCATTTTCTTCCCTCATTTCGCCACGGGTTTTCAATTTTATTGGGACACTACAAAGAAATAATGGGGATTAATTTGAGCTCCTGTCTTTCCCATTTTCGTTCTGCAATGACCTTTAGAGGCCATTAATTTCCGTCATATCAATTAAAACATCAATGCGTAATTTGTTTTCAAAAATTCAAAATCACCATTTAAAAATTGGTTATGTACACCTAAAAGCTCTCTGAACAGTTCAAATAGCTGAAAAAATAGCTTTTCAGTCTTATATAATTCTTTGTAGAGTGTTGTCTTAATCCATACTCTCGGACTCCATACTGCTTACATTACTGATAAGACAGGGCGTTCAGGGCAGATAGCTTTGTAATATACTCTGCAGGAGTCCTCCGGCTTCTATGATTTTATTTAAAGACTATCTCAATATAAAATTCGCGAAGCAAAATGGTGCTCACATTAATTCAAATTGGTCACGAGTTCCTTGCCGTTCCTACGGAGAGTTTTCATCAAGGAAGATGTGTAATTTAGCTTTTGTCGCTAGCAACAGGTTTCGCGGTTGATCAACTTGTTAATTTATTAAAATTCTTGAGCAAACCTAATAAAAGAAGTGGGTATTAGCCCCTGGAAGTTCGGCTTCTCCCACTTTCACTTTTGTCGAGCGGGCTGTAGATGGTGCCGGGACGGTTATTACGGGCTACCTCTCTGCCCCTACATGATTAATAAGCATGTACACAAATTTGTGTACTATTTTGGGATATTACGTACAACCAGCCGCGTTGAGGCTGGGTACATTTTTGGCCAAATCGTCATTAAGGTAAATTATTTTCTTAGAACAACTTATTTCTGTTGACACTGGATTTTTATTTTGCTTAGAAATTTAAACATAGCACTAATAAGACAGAAAATGGAGGGAATATGGACTTAATTACTTTAACTTTCTCCGAAGCAGGGTATAGAAGGATTTAAGAAGTATGACTAGCATTGACCATCCAATAATGACTCTCAGAGAAAAAAAATTAAGAAGGCAATTGTAATGCTCCCATAGAAACGTCGCGGGATAGGTCTGGGATTTTTCTGGAAATCTTATAAAACCAGATGTAAATCAAGTGGATTTGGTTTCGTCGAAAAACCCCAGTTTTATTTTAACCATGCTTTACTGCTATATTCTGTTCCAACATTAAAGTC
The DNA here is from genome assembly GCA_002093875.1 of Calopteryx splendens. Taxonomy (NCBI): domain Eukaryota; kingdom Metazoa; phylum Arthropoda; class Insecta; order Odonata; family Calopterygidae; genus Calopteryx; species Calopteryx splendens. The sequence continues at coordinate 864,210 of LYUA01000699.1, forward strand.
CTCTTCAATGCTTGTGAGAAAGAGCGTCCCTTTCCCTCAGGTCATTCGAGTATTTATTGGTGGAGTGCTATCGCTAAGTCATGGCACTTTAATTGGCGTCAGTAGTGTTTGATGGGTGTAACATAGCTCAAAGAACATAACTAAATTCTCAAAGGTAACCGACAATTGGTCGTGGCGTGGTGTTATCCCGTGGGTTGTTGCTTACTTAGCAGCATGATGTAAATCTATATCAAACCCTTGAGCGATGACGAGACCGAAGTTTACCATAAGTATTCCAGACAAATATGGAGAGGGTTAGTGAAAATTGAAAAAAAAACTTGGGCTGCTGTAAAAGTAAACTGAAATATTTTCACACAAATTTCAGGAGAAGATAGATAAATATATGTTGTATTGTGGGAAATCCATTACAGTTAAATAAAAAATTTTATTTGAATATGGAATGATATACTTAGAAAGCAAAATTCATTACAATTAAGATTAATCCCAAGAGTTTGAAAGAGACTAATGAAATAAAAATCTACAACAAGAGAGGCAACATGTAGTAGTCTATAAATCTTTTTTTCTGAAAAATAAGTACAAATGCTAATCAATTGACTTTCATAAAAGTTTTTTTTCCATATGGGTCACTAATGATCTTAGAAAAATAAAATATCCAAAATAGCAATTGAATTAAAATGATGTCCACGCATACATAATTTATAACACAATATAAGGAAATTCAAGCCATTATCGATCGTCAATTACCAAATATTTAACGACATATCAACCCTTCGCGTGTTGCCTCTCTCACTTAGCCATTTTCATTTGCCTCCTACTTCTATACTTAGTACGTATATTAATGCCTGGTCTTTGACTGCGCGTGCTTCCATCAAAGAAACCACAACTTCGTATTCATCCTCATCCTGCTTGCTCTCTTCCCAGCTTCGAGACAGGGCGTTTACCCCTAACTTTTTATTTTTGCCCTCCGACCTAGTTCTTGTTCCGAGAATGAACGTGGGACGGATCGAATGGGAATAGTTGAAATAGCCTTGCAAACTCTTGTATTCTGATAAACTTCATTTTAATTTATAAAAAGATGAACTGAGTTAATGACAATGTAGTTATATGTAAAAAAATAAACCCTCAGTGAAAAGTATAGCGTTAATATTAATGTCCCATCTCTCCGTATTTTTACGTGATATCAGGTTGTGAGCTTCTTATTTAATTTTTATTCTCATATCTTTTTAAAATTCAATTAGCACCTATTCTTCATTGGGCTAGTTCATACAATTTTCACATCAAGCGTTGTATACGAAAATGATCGTAGCATTTTTTTAGCTACCCCAAGTATTTAACATGCATTGCTCTTTATAGAATTATTTAAAGTCTATAAGGCTGTCTCTATGTTTTCTGTTCCTATTGGTTATCGTAGTTTTCTGTGGATTTAGATATGAAATGCTCCGTATACAAAGTTCTTTCTTATAATTCTCCTACGTTATTATTCTACTTAGTGATCTCTATTTCGGGCTTTATTCATAGCCAACTGATAGCAGAAGAGTTAATTGGCTGTTTCTACTTGGGTTTCGCTGGGGTTAAATGATTAATTAGACATTGAGCCTGAGTTAAGTGTGTCATTCTCATTACTTCTGGCTCTCTAGCTGCATTCTCCCATTGCGTTATTTTGGTTTTCCATCCCCTGTTTTCCTTCATCTCAACAGATTGTAAGCTACACGATATGGGCTCTGTCTCTCTCTCTTTTGCTTGCTCTCTTTATAGATGTAGCGCATGCGCAAAGTGGTGGTGGCTTCCTCGCTTCCCATTCTTCATTCTCTAATCCCTCTTCGGTTTATTTCCTCTCCCGGATTCACCCCGTGCTGGCGTCATCCCTGTGGCCCTTCCCCCCCCCTCTCGCTCGTAATTGGAGAAGTGGTGTGCCTCTTTGCGCAAGGAGATGGCTCGCGAACTTGGATAGGATGAAATTTGCGCATGTGCGAGATTTTCCTCATGTGTTAGTAATTGATTGAGAGCCCTTAAGAGCTTCCAATCCATCCTATATTATAAAAGTGGTACACTATGTGGATGTATTGTTGAACCATAATAATATATTTGGTGAAACGATGCTGTTCCGTTGCATCAGCTGCAATGTAATTTTGTGTGTATATTCTCGGCGTTCATTGTTGGCTATTCGCCTTGGCTATTGTGCTCCAAGCAATGGCCAATTTTTATTTTGCGTAGTGATCAAGCTAGAAACAGGCGGCTAATCTTATGTTACACATGTTGTAAAATCACCTAGTGTAAATTGCATATTAAAAGTGGTTGTGTTTCTGAAGTATCAGCAAAGTAAGTTCCAGTCATTAAGTATTAACCGCCGACAGACACGCTGTGCCGTTATATTGTTACACCCGATGCGTAAATATGGCCACGGTTGGCGATGCAGAACTCGATAATTGGTTTAAATTTAAAATTGTGGTCCAAAAGGAATTTCGTGGATACATCCAATGTTTTATTAAAATGCCATACATAACGATACATTTGGTGAGCCAATAAGAAATGCAACATAGAATATATGCTGCTGCGGCTCGGCTGATACGCTTGAAGCTTTCAATGCCAAAAAACAGAGTCAGCATCTCGGTAGCTCGCACACTGGATAACCCAAAAATTGCAAGGCGCAGAGTCGCACTCGGGTCAGAAAATATGGTTTCGTGAAAGTAGAAAAAACATAAAGTTCAGCAAATGGACTAGGTATGCTGTTGAAGCAATCTGAAGCTCAATTAATGCCAGTGCCCAAAAAATTTTAAAGTAAGGTGTACTGTGTTTTTTTAGTCAAATGAATCAAGGAAGAATATTCCCGGGAACAATGATAGTTTTTAATGCAGATAAAATAAACTTTAAAATATATATATCCGGTATTTTCGTTGCTGAATAAATTAAAATAAATATGTTATGCGGTGTTTTTCCGCAATTATTTTCCTAAAGGTATTGCTGTCCTTTTTTCGTGTTGTCGCCTTATTACTTTGGCAAAATCAAGGCTTCTAATTGCATACTTCCAAATGAGTTTCCGAAATTATTTTTAAATATTTTAAAATTTTGAAAGACATGATGAACTTAATTGAATGACTAAGTTAATCTAAGTAAAAGGTGCTATTAACCCCGAATGAGTGCCAAATGTGTGGGTCGCAATGACCATGAGAATGGAACATCAATTGAAAGCCCTAATCATTGCCGTAGAAGCAAATAGGTATGTTTTATTTCAGAGCATATTGAAAAATATTTTCTTCCTCAATTAGCAACATTATAATTTTATTGATTCCTTGCACGTAATGTGAATTTCCGGCTTAGTCTTGTTCCAAGTACTTAAGAGTTTTTCGTAAAAATATAGGTAAGAGTATTTCTTTCCTAATAGTATCCATTCCCTTGAGATTAAATAGATCAATTTTTATTTCTTTCGTACCTTCCAAAACTTTTTGAAATCTTCAATGGAAAGGGAGACCTCTTTACATTCAATAATTTTCAGCAAATAGAGTCACTTGTTAGATTGGTCTCTGCGATACTCCCTCGCAATTATTAACGTTCATCATTCCCACTATCGCTTCAATACGTTTCTTGATTATCTTTCCTATCATTCACATCCTTCATATCGTTCCGGTTATCACTTCAGTTTGCGAATAATAGTTACCACAGACTTCCATTGCCGCTCAATTGTGACTACTAAAGCTATGGACAAAGATAAAGATAGGATTTGCTTTTTGTTAGTTTTGTAACCTAACTATCACGCTTAGTGGTTTGATGGATGTGATCAGCGGTATACTTACTTTTGGATGGGCCCTTTGAGAAGAAGTTTAATTTCAAAATCCTCACCCGTCCCTATGCAACTGGAACTGCTTCGAAAAAATACTATTTACGTGCTATGAGTATTCTCAAGAATGCCATCTGCGAGAACTCATTGGCTAAGTCACGCCCATGATGATGGGATAACAATCCTTGCATTTCGCAAATAGCTTGCGTTATCGTTTTTAATAGCTATTATTTTACATAACTCTCTAAATCGGAAGACAAGGAAATAGACTCATAAATTTAGTTGAATGTCTGATGATTGATGCAGACATTTATTTACTTAGTTACCACTATAAATGTTGAAAATGCTAACAGAATTGTTCTTCTTTATTAATTAACTTAACTTTTAACTAGATTTATGCTTATAACGAGATTTATATAGCATTTAAAAAGTATTCTGTGGAATAGAAGACATTTTTTGAAGAATAAAATGAGAGAGTGGAAAGTAACTAAAAGAACAATTGGCCTAAGTACGCAAACTCCTAATTATAACCTGGAATGTTCGGGGAGGCTCACCAGTTATTAACACGTAAAATTTACCTCTAAGAAAATAATAAATGCGCCAGATAATAAAAAAGGTTGAACATTTTATTTTACCTAAGCTGTTTAGTGAGTTCTTTCAATAAAGCCTTAATTCCTCCAACTGAAAGTGACGGCTGTAAAATTTCTAAGAAAGAACATTTTTAGGGGCAGTAACTACTTCTGGTGGCACTTGGGCCTTCAGAAAGACTTTAAATAGCAGACAAAATGTGCCGTTCGAGTGTTCCTCATCGATTATTGGCAAAAATATTTAGATTACTGCTTTAAAATAAATCAAATTTAAACCATCGCTGCACTGGTCAGCACACGGCATGCATAAGTTAGTATTATTATTCAATTAATTAATTAATTAATATGATATGCATCGATTGACTCACTGAGCCAAAACACCAACATAATCTTGTTGAAATTAATACCCCTTAGTTGGAATAAAGAATCTCTCCTTGCGGCCGTTTATCGAGTTTCAATATCTAGGATGAAATATTAATTATGAGAACATCTTCTTCTTCATATTATATTTTCTGTTGAAAGTAAAGATTTTGTTATCATCGGGTGGAAATAGCCTCAGCGACAACCGAAAGTGATGCTTCGGCCTGCCATCATGGGTCCAACCCATCTTAGTCCGTGGTCCGTAATCTTATTCTTAGTCCGTGGTCCAACCTGACTCTCATTCGTCCATGGGCGCAACAGGGGAACCACTAGGTTCATCGGATGAGATTTCCTCAAGGGATTTCAAAAAATTATGAAAGGCCGGAGGTTTGAAGTATGGGTTCCAAAGGGGCCTCGACATACGATACGACGGAGGCCCCTGGAATATGGGGACCACTAGTAACAATCGACTTGAAGGCAGACTCATTCGTGGCACTCCGCTGCACGGTTGATTCTTTCATTTGGAAGGCAAGGTGCGCCACTCATAATGTGCCCGCTGTAATTTATGAGGAAAAAATGAACCGTGCAACGTCGGGTAGCGCGCATTAGTGGGATCCTAACATATGGCCGGAACGCATTTAGCGAACGAAGGGGGCCGAGCGAATTCGCTCGCTGGGTGTATACGGGGAAGCTAATGAAAGCGAATGCATTCGTTCACCTTCGCCAAGGTTTGCCCACTAGGCGTAAAATCCTGCGAATAATAGTAGAAATTCGCTCGTGTTTGTTTTGTAGTTTGTAGGTGTGTTGTAATTCGAACGTGCTTGCAATGGTCGATTCTTTTCAGTCCTTCTCTCCGTTCGCTAAAATTCGCATTGACATTTGTGAACACGAGCGGCAACGTTGGATTCGATTCGCTTGGCTCTGTGTGTATATCGGAGAGATTGCAAACGAATTCGACCAGTGTGTTTGGCTGAATACGGTCTCTAAATATGTACCGACCTTTATCCGTGTACTTCCACGATATCGCCCCTGCCACCCCTCAAATAGCCCGCACGCATACTTGTATTTTCACAAACGACTGTAGCAAGCTCAGAGCTGTTCCATGTGTCCAGATAATGTGTGGTTTTTGCGATGAAAATACAATATATTATTAAATGGTTAGTTGCTCCAACGAAAGCCTTCGAGTTGCCGAAAAGCGAACCCTCTGGAAAGAAGCGATATTCTGCCAGGTTTCCATTTCTTTTTACTTTTCCGTGCCCAGAAATACGAAAACTGATCTTGGTTGGACAACTCAGTAGTACTTGCAATTACTGTTCATTCGACCGTATTATTTCAATGTGATAACGGAACTTAGTAATGTCATCTTTAGTTAATGACAAGGGGACAAGGGAAATATTTTCACTTGCGAAATCAAAATATTATTCGTCGTGGGCAATGGAATATTTTAGATTTCCAGCATAATGTGTGATTTAGAGATAGGAGGAACATAAAAGTTTCCTGATTTTATGCTAAGTTTTGGAGTCTATACTAGGGGCTATTTAATTTTAGTTATCGTCCATTCTCGGTCAGCCTCTCCAAATCAGGAGCATCATTACAGTACAAAACCCACGCCATCTTCATGCTATTTTCTCACATTTTCTTCTTAAACTGCATATTTGTTGAACATTATTGCCCCTCAGTCATATCTACTTGTTCGTGCTCCTAATATCATCCAAACTAGTTGGGAAGGTGTCATCACGACAGTGAATAAAGAGGTGGGATGGGAAATTCAATTGAAGAACTGATTACTTCCAATGTACATTATCCCCGAAACGTGGTGCATCTATTTCATATTTATGGATTAGCGCGTATAATAATATTTGTGTGTTTGTTGTGATATTACAAGACATCCTTTCAATGCTACAGAATTGTTATTTATAATGATTTATTCTGCCAAGCCAACGGTGTTTGAAATTCAGGTAGGTCCTATGAAACTGCAAGTGGCGGGGGACCAATTTGACTCAAATACGTGTCACAGGATAATTTTAGGTTTATTTAAAATGAAAGAAAATTTAAAGTTTTAACACAATATCGTGTGTTTTCAAAACCTGCTCATCTTGGAATTAAATTGCACAAAACATTGCCAGTCGTTTCAGTTTTATGTCATTAAAAACCAACATTATCAGAAACGAAAAAGCATTGTGAGGAGAATATGAATGTATAACAGTAAATATTAACAATATCTTGTGCATCAACTGAGTATAAAGAAGTGTACATAAAATACGGTGTAAAGTGAAAAGAAAGAACACTTCAATAAGTGGTGTTTTTGGATAACTGAGGAGGCTGCATTGATTTGGCGGAATTGGGGGACTGCATATACAACCGCTCCAGCTCGTGGGACATTTTTTATGTGGACTTGGATGAAGTGGTGGCGGTCCCTGAACACCAGCACTGTCAGCTAACAGTTTTCCCTTAATCCACCCCTGCTGCCAAAATTGTGACTGCTTTTGCTTTAGAGCGAAAAAAATAGCCTTTCGCTCTTTGCATAATATCTCCAAGTTTACGTTGTAGAGATGTGATTTTAAAAGGAATGTGAATTCTCCTTCCAGTCTTTTGCAACGTAGGGTAAAATTTGCTAAAATTTCTCAATATCTCTTAGATCCGTAATTTAGGATTTTTCTTATATTTTTATCTTCATATCCCATAGTAGTAACTTTGTTTTTAGCTTTATACCTTCGGCTGATGTTATATTATTGCACTGTCAATACAACAAACGCATATATGCTTGGAAGACAATTTATAATCAATGATCGGAGGCATAATTCCAACCCGAGGCTTTCCGGTTAATCTATGTGTTAGTGAGCCATGGAGCCTACAATTGGAGTCTGAATAATAGGTCTTTCATGTGTGCAGTGGAATAGTAATGATATAAGTGTATTATTTTATCTATACTTTTATTGCTAATTGCCGTAAGTAATATGTCTTTTTTTTAATAGTTATTTAAGTTCATTAGTTCTATCATTTAATTTTTTGAAGAGCGCCCTGATTTAATTCTCTTTTATATTTGTGAACATATATATTTGTCTATAAAAAGCCATTTATAATATTTAAATTTCAATAGCAACTCTCTGGAATGTAAAATTTCCAACCTGTTTTGAAAAGGACAAACTGACTCCGGTAGATTTTCAAATGTCAACGCCTTAAAATAGAGCTGCGTTGCCACAAACATAAGCACTCTTTTATGAGAAGTGGATATCCATCCCAATCTTGATTCTATCATGGACTAGATTTCCTCTTTTCCATTCTTTACTGTTTGCCGATTCTATATTTGCTCTTTTCGTGTTATCACGCACCGCCAACGAAAATAAAATGTGTTAGAACGAACACATACATCACGAAATTTAGACCTTTTTTGTTTATCAGTGTCTTAGCTAGTCATTTAAGTAAATAAGTTGTTGTCCGCGCAAGTATCAGTTGCATTCATGCAATTCAGCATACCAATTGGGGTTAAAATAGGCAAACGGAAGTACCACCCAGGACATTCTGATCGACCGGGCCAGTTGTAAGGCGATTGGTCGACCTGCCGATGAGAGCTAACACGACGGCTATTTCTGCGCTTCATTCTCTGGGCTTTCCCAGGTTTTTTTTTTAAATAATAAAAGTGGACCTTTGGCTGGACTCAAGGAGGATACACAGAGGAAATAAAGTGATTTGCCAAATATAATGGCAATAGAAAATGTCGACCTTACTCATGATTTTATTCGTTTTGTAAATAACATAGGCTTGTTGCAAATCCGAAAAAATGCCTCTTTCTTTAAATCAACCTCAATTCCCACCATTAGACCCATATAAGATGGAAAAAATGTGTTTGTGTATATATATATACACTTATGCATATATGTATAAGTGTGTGTATTTGTATACACACACACATGCTTACACGATACTACTGTAAAACAACCACATTACTTAAAAAGAGATTCCTGCCGGCGAACCTTAGTAGATACGCAGTTATTTAACCCTTAAAAATCCGAAATTCTAATATTGAAATTTTATTATAACCTGCTCTTCTAAAATATATGGATTACATGCCATGCATGAAAGAATCCAATAACTAAAAGGTCTCATAGACTTCTTGTGTTTTGCCTTTTGTTTACGTTAGTCTGGTTATTATGACTGGTAAGACAAGAGATCGATGATCGTAAACAACATATAATTCCAGTCGGGTACCTTCAGTTGCAGGTTTATTTTAAATTTCGGGTAATTCCTATGGATTTTATTGTTTCTCTCAGCATTTTTTTTCCCTTAAAAGAGGTATTCCCAGGTAATGTTTTAAACTCTTCTCCGGAATGAAATATATTTTTCATCTACTGTACGCAAAATACGCCCGATGTTACTATTTTTCTTTCGCATACGCTACTTAAACAACCATGGTCATTCAGAAAACAAAATTTATTTCTTTTTGTGCTAAGGAACCCTATCATGAAATCGAGTTTTAGCTATATATTATTACCTACATATTTATTTGTTAACTTAGTAAAACCATTCCTATTCCCTGAAGTTTTCTCAACTTTAACTTTTTCAACTTGGTATTATAGTATTTCGTCTATGGCATGTTCGATCTGTATGCTATTCATGCAGAATTTTTCCTAAAAGTTTACTCAGGTCAGTCTAAATGGACTGAAAAAGGAGGACATGTACCCTGATATAGAAGAGTTTCCCAAACTCGTCATGGCACGATTTTTCTTCATCAGAAATGGTGTGGATGTTCTATTTAGGTGGATTCCCATGTGAGCCGAATAAATAAAACAAAATAGAAAACGTATAACGAGGTCTGTGCCACCTTGAATAGGCACGAAGTTTAGCTAGAGAATGGGTAAGTTCTCAGAGTCCTTTTATTGTTGATTTGAAATTTCATCACCTTTCCACTCTTTTCTGCTTTCAAACAACCAACCTTTTGTGATTGTAGATCATTTTTTTTACTGTGCATAGCGTGGTTACTTCATGTATGGATTGTCAAAATATGAAAGCAATGGAAAAAGAGCGTTCAATAAACATAACGCTTTTTAAGATTCTTACATGATGATCAGTTTCATCCGTTTTACTCGTATAAGAACCCGTCTGTGGTGAAAGCCATACTTCAGAGCTCCAAGACATAGCAGGAGTAAGAGAACGACGAGATGGAGATAAGAGAAGTAAAACGGTAAGAAATTAACATTCCTGTGGGTGTAAACATTTAAAAACGGGATCTAACAGGAATATTTTAAGAATTAATGATTTGATGCTGATTTCTTTCTTATTATTAGTCACTATTGTCGTCAGAAAGTGTATCAATTAACTTGGTTCCAGGAAAGATAAAAGTCACATTACTTCAAGCGATCAAATGCTTAGGTCAGTATGTCTTCTTATTATAGGTCAGGGGTATTCGAGACGACGATCGCGATCATCCGGCGGATCGCCTGCTCTTTTTAGGTACAATTCCGAAGGCTATACGCTTTTCTTCTTAGAAAGAATCTCCAGGCATGCCTCTCCCACTTCCAATGAAATAGGCTGATATAGATGTTGTTTCATTTAATGATTTTTAGGATAATCGACTGTTTCTTAATGCATCTCCAATAACTAGATACAGTAATTACTATTTCCGTTTTACAACTTTCAAGGGATTATTTAATGTATGTAACCGACTCAGCTCAATTCAAGACCGAAATATTTATGCTTATTGAGTTTTCAATGTATTACGACAGTTTGCATACACGCATGGCATATATTATACATGCATTACCTGAATGTATACATTATACGAGTACCCCTTACTGACTTAATTAGGGGAACTAAAGTCAAAACAAAACTTTATTTGAAGTTTCAGTCCGGGCATAACATGTTATTTTTTTAACATAATACCGGCATTACTTTACAGTTTTTAAATCAAAATGTATACTACCCATTGAATTTTTCGTTCAAATGAGAGCATATAATACAAAAAAATCAATTCAAATCTTTTATTTCTTCATATCATTGGTATTTTTATAGACCCGTTCATTTCACTCATGCGCAACTGCTTTCACGGACGATTTCTGTTTAAATACACTTCTTCAAACAATAGTACAGCCCTGATGAATAAAATGTCATTAAAATCACCTACCGCCAAGCTGCTTCAGTATTTCCACTGAGGCTATCTCAGCTTAATACTAAAAACTGGACGGCAAGAGCATTAAATGTAAGCACATGTACCATGGTTATCCAATATGTTTCGTAGGCCCTTCACCATGAGTAACGAAACGAATTTGAACGACACAAAACTTATCGTTCTTGAGTGCCTCTGGTGAGATTAATAATAGGGCATTACTCAAGAGTGACCCGAGAAAGCCCTTGCAGTAGCTAACCCTAAAATATCCCATCGAGAGAGTCCGCGGTGAATAACATCGACATGGAACCTATTAATTATGTGGTGAAGGGGGCGTGCCTTCCCATATGCCCTGCCATATGATCGCGGCTATCGCCGGATTGTGCTGCCATGCGGCAGGATGATAGCGGATCCGCCGTGCGCGATATGGACCTGGATCTGACCATGAAAATGACACAATGCGTCATAAATGGGAAGGGGAGAAGACCTATTGGAGGGAGTTAGTGTGACGGAGGGAGAGTTGGATGAAATCGCAAGAATTGAATTGCGGGCGGGATGAACGAAGGAGAGAGATCAAGTGTATCCAGGCCGCCCGCAGGGCGACTGGTGTGGGGTATGTGGCCTCCGTTCGAAGATGCCGATGGACGACTGAGAGGAAGAAGGATGGAAGATTTCGGGGAGAGGGGCCAGAGGAGTTCTACCGCAGTGTTGCCAAGTTTGTCACACATTCACCTCTTCCTGTCACTCCCCCCTCTTCTTTCCTTTCTTCATAACGTTTCTCCCCACACCGAAATCTAATCACCGCTGTATTCCATCGCCTCGTTGCTCCTGCTGCTTAAGTGCGTCCATCGAAGTAAGGCCGCCCATTTGATTAGGCCTTATTATCTCCTTTCAACTTGAGATGCGTTCCGAGGTTTGTGAGAGGAGCTACCGGGATGAGCGTGGTAAATTGGGATATGCTCCAAAGCATTTCTGCGTCCCGATGCGTGGAAATTCGTTCTGCAGTTTAATTTCTTTTTCTCCCCCTTTCCGCTTTTTCCCCTTCCTGCGCGCCGGGTTATTCATAGTCTCTCTGATTTATCCCAGAATTGAAAACCATGTTTTTCGAACGTCACCTCCGGAAAAATGTGGCGTACTGAGACTGCATATCATTGGATATCTTTAACGGTCTCAGAGATTGATTTAGGTCACCGTGTTCGGCTGAGAATCAAAAATAGCTGTTACCGCAAGGAACTCACTTATTTTCCAAATGGAAAAGTAAGGTAAGGTTACTTCTTGCCGCGGAGGAAATGATCACTTTTTCTTAAGAAAGATCAACTTTCTGAAGAATCACTTGAGACGTAAGATTGAAAACTATAGAGCCAACCGTTTCTCCGCTCAAGTAACATCTGAGGAGATATTACTTGATTACGATACAAGAAGTTGTTCCGCCGAATCTTTATTATTCGTTTCTGTACCAAGTTGACCCTATCAAAACTCAGCAGCGACCTCCAAACTCACCCTATTCTCTCAAATTTCTATACATTTTGCTGTGGGGTGACATTAATACACATACTGTTTATTTCGTAAATATTTAAAAAATTAATAATTTAAATAAAGACTAAATGTCATTCAACAAGAAAGGTTTTGTTATACCTCGGTCATTTTTACATCCGAACTAGGCAATGAGTTCATTAAATGAAATGGGATGATGAAAATTTGTACTATATTAAATGGGTTCCAATTTACTTCCAACAGTTCAGTTCAATATAAAACTTTCTCGTAGATGGGGAATAATGTCTTCAGTGCATAATTACAAGTTTATACATTTCCATAAATTTCTTATATAATTTACTTCAAAAATGGCTTAAACTGTAATCTGCCACTAAGCATAATTCCCAGTTAGTTCCAAAACGAACCTATGCGTTATTGCTATATTAGTGGTTTTTGAAACAGCTGAGGTTTTCACTCATTTCTACCCGTACACAAAACTCATTTTTAATTCTAAAGTTGACCTATTTTATGGCATTTGACTATTAAAAATTAGTCTTTTAAGGTAAATCCTACTGTTACAAATCATGGATTTACTAATACCCTTTCGAGAGACAATCAAATTTTAATTCAATCAAATAATTGTATTTATCCATACTTTCTTTCTAATCTGGGTGAAAAATATTCCAGTGATTTAGGACCCTGGAAATAATTATGAAACTAACTGGATAAGTAAAACATAGTCAAAATCGTGTATAACAGTATAATAAATACCTTTTCCGTGTTTTCCCACTATCCATTATTATTGCAATTCTAACTTCAGAACCTGGAAAATACTGTGCTTAGTAAAACTTCATTTTAATTATATCATTCCTTTAGGTTTATTTAGAATAAGACGAGTCAACTTTTTCTCATAACTATTGTGTGGCGACATTAACTTACCGAAATGTCGAGCACTTAGCCCGTTCTATTCCAGGCATCCAAACAAGCCCTGGAGGCCCATTCCCCTATTCAACACTGACCTAGATCAACGAAGACTCCTTACACGGAAAAATGATGACACGAATACATAATGACCAAAGATCCTAAGAAACATTAAAACTCTTTATCTTGGCACCGTTCAACATGCCACATACATTCTGATTTACGAATTTATTTTCAGTTTTTAAATGGCAATAGATGCAAGATGAGATTTGAATTTTCTCTCGGCTCCACGTAACTGGTACAATCGCTGTCTGCTGGTTTGGTACCCCGTCCTATTGCGAGGGTTATAACCACTTAATAAGAGGCCTAGGGCCCGACTTGACTGGAAAGAATTATCTTTCGAAGGCTAAATACAGGAGGTGAGAAATGTATCGGTTCATGCTGACAGTTCGCCCAGATCCTTAATTACTCACCGCTCCCCTCGTTCTCAAAGGAAATGAGTCATGCCCCCCCCCCTAAGATTTGCGCCGTGATTATCATCGGGGTACTTTGAATTAGGAAATTGATTTTGCCTGAACATGAAGAATGTTTATGGTGGTTGACGAATCTAAAAAATAACAATGGCTCCTATCATGTTCGATTAAATTAGAATATTATTTTGTAGAGAGGTTGTTTCGCAATGGCGAAACATTAAAGTAGTAGTTCATCACGACGAATGAATAAAGAAAAACGTATTTTCTGGAACTTTATGTTTGATATTATACGTTAATTTGTCACTAATGACGATCATATATAGGTACATAGCTCCAGTTTTCCACCTCTTTTACATGGCTAAATAGTTTTTTCAGTGCGTTAATACATACCTTAATTAAGAATTAATTATATCAACATATAAATGCAGGAATACGAGTTAAATTGCAACTGATTACAGTTGACTTCAAAAATGCTTTCCTCAGAGCTTTGTAATATAATTATTCATATAAGGTCTACAGGTATTTTTACTGTAGGTTCTTAATATAAAAAATAAATTTTAAAGTTTAAATAAATTTATTAAAATGTGTGTATGGTTCGCATAAGAATAAATATATCGAAAGCTTACAATTTTAATAATTTTAACATTTTATATATAAAAATAAGTGCTATAAAACACCAGTGAATATCGTTGATTCATAATGAAGAACCATTATAATCTTAGATCAAACATGGTTGGTTTCCACTCCCAGCTTGTATATTGCTCATCACGTTATATAAGCATGCTAATTTTAGATACCTGTTACTCAGAAGGCTTACCCTCCGAGCTGTATCTCTATGAAAGATGGAATCCCTCTGAGGTCGCGAAGATTCCAAAAATATTTCACCTGTAACGTGTCCTTCCAAGGATTTATGGTACGCTCTCCGCTAGCATAATAACAGAGCATGACTTTTTGCACGACTGCCTTTTTTCTTAGAAAATTGTTAGTCATGTCGGGTATATACCTACTACTTGAGTAAAATTATCACTGCGGACGTCAAGCTCAAGTTTTCAGTACTAAAAAACTACTTCATAGCTGCAACTATCTCCAGTTATCTTTTGTGAGAATAGTAACTGACACGGCTTGGTTACGCATTCAAATAAAGTTTTATTGATTAATTTTTCTCACCCTCAAAATCTTGATGAAATGAAAAAAATATTTACATCCGCCAAGACCCCCGTATAGTTTTCTAGGTCATCTGCTTGCTAACTACCCTTACAGTGTTGTGTCTGAATCACCACCCTCCAGTACCAACACCCTCGGCCCACATATTAAAAAAATAAGGAAACATCTATCCAACCGAGCCTTTCCAAGGAATTCACCTAACCCTCCCACCTTGGGGAACCCCAGCTGTACCCTTTCTCCCACACGCTCCTTCAGCTACTCATTCTCGTTCATCCGTCCCTCCCGCCCACCCCCGCTTAATAACACCTCATGCTCTCCCCCCCACACCCTCCCTCACATGCGTCGCCGATCTTCCATCCCTCTTCCTCTCGCCGCCCTCACTCCGCCTCCTCGGTGATTCTCATCGCACCCCCGCCCCACGATTCCTTGCGGGTGGGGAAGGTTGGCTTGGCATGGGGGAAAAAGCGCCATCAGCTCGCTGCTAAAAACGGCTCGCGAGTATTTCGGTCCCTCTTCTCATCCCGTCCATTCCCTAAACTTGCCGTGCCCCTCCTCCGCTTACCCCCCTCCGCCGCAACACGCCTT
>LYUA01000699.1:886437-900733 GCA_002093875.1 Calopteryx splendens
TTCACCGGTTCTTCCTCACCCCTCCAGCTCTCCCCTTCCCCCCCTTTCTCTCCCTCATCATCTCGTGCGTCTCTCTCCCCCGCCACGTTTTCCTCTCCCCTTCCTCCTCCCCACACTTGCCTCACCATCTCCCATCCCTTTCCCACCTCCCCTCCTGCTTCTCTCCACCTCCGTATACCGAGTTGTCTTCGCCCCCTCCCTTCCCTCCCCCTCACTCCGCCGGCCCCTCCCCTCTCGCCGCGCCGGGCCTCTCTCTCTCCGACTCACACTCTTCACCCGACCCTCACTCACGACCGACGTCTCTCGACCATGTCTCGGGGATGAATTTCCTGCTGCTGCATAACCCCCCTCTGCTCGTCGTAGACTTCTTCTTATAGCGCCCGTGCCGCAGGAGCTTTTTTAAGAAGCAGTTAGCAAGACGAATTCTCGCGCCCGGCCGCGCGCGCAAGAGAGCCCAGAGTTTCTTTGGAAGAAGCTGAAAAAGAGTTGTGGAACGTGAACGTGAAGATTTTTATTCTAGTCACACGCACAAACTCATTTTATATATTTTTCATCGAATCCGACAGACAGACATATATATATATTTCTCGATTAGTCCTCAATCCGAAACCGGTGAGAGGCACGAGAAGATTCTTACACTGATTCGAGGCTCCACGACATTTTTACATATTGTTATATTTAAAAAACACACACACATATTTTCACTGTTTTGTTTTTATCCGCTGTCGTTAATTTTGTGGTGAATCCTTATTAGAAAGTTAGAGCCCCCCTCAACCCCGATTTTTAATCCAGTTGACCCAGCGAACGAGGAACCTTTTTAAATACCCAACGAACCTCGAGATAAAATCCCGATCCCACCCCGGAGGAAGTTGTTGTTCTGGTGTGTGTCTTCGTGAAGGATTTTATCTCGCCATTTGTGTGTGTGTGTTTTGAAGAAATAAGTGGTAGCTCCCGAGAGGAAATTGCCGTAGACTGTGAATAATCTTAACTCCTGGTGCTGTTCTGACGATATAACCTTGGGCATCGCTCGCCGGACTCCGTTCTTTTTTTAAAAAAAAAAGAACATCTGACTTTTCTGTCTCTGGATTGAGAATTTCATCCGTTTACCACCGGCAAGCAGTAATTTCCGCCGACAAGATGCAGCGACAACAGCAGACGCTGCAACAGCAGTCGAGTCAGCAAAAAATCGTGTCTCAGCAGCAGTCTGTCACCCAGCAGACTCAGCAGGTGACCCAGAGAATGGAACAACACGTCTCTACGCGACAGGTCACCAGCAGTCAGCAAGGTACTTCCCCGCCTTGTTGTTCCCTCTCATCCTCAATATTAACGTTACATGTCCCTCGCATTGTCAATTGTTTACCCTTTCGACCTGCCCAATAGCATTTCCTCCTTGCCCCCAGTGATCACACGAAGGCCAGCGGGTTATCCACGCAGGTGGACCCGTATGAGTTTCAGCACCTTACAGTGTCGCTCGCTGTCGGGAAACCCTCTATTTCGTACTCACCCACCGCGACGTAAGGAATGCATATCCTTTTCATCCACTTTTTTCAGAATTTTTCTTCTCGCGACAAACCTGTTTTTGCATTGTTTTATTAAAAGGTGTGCAGCGGTTATCATTTCTCGTTTTCAGCCACCACTGCACAACGTATGCTCCAAAAAATCTTGTTTAGTTTACAGAGAAAATGCATTGTTTTGTTATCACCCTATGTCCGGGGCGGTTTTTGGGGATCATGAGGAGGGCAGATTTCACCGACACAAAATTCAAAGACAACGAATCGGTATCACCATTGGTCGACATCGAAGCATTTGAAATAAAGTTGCTCGTGGTGAAGACAGAATGTAATTTCAGGTTCATCTTTCCCTTGTTCCGCACTATTAGAGCACACGGAAATTATTCGTTCTCATTTCAGCACTCGAAATTCTTTTAGATCCGCTTTTTTTATTTATCCTCTTAAATATCACGCTGTATTTTATCAAATTAAGGTAGCATTCCCAGTGTAAATAAATATTATTAAATCCATAAAAAATAGAGTAATTTTACATAAGTATGACATCCTTGCTAAAATCTCATGAAAAAAGCATCAGAAGTTTCTTTTGATACATGATTTCTAATAAGTTTTAAATAAGATAATATATGCAAGTTAAATAAGAAACTTTATCTTCAGATAGATTTCAACTAGATGATGTACTAAGACAAAAATATTTGCTGGAATAGAGAAAGAGTTACTATAATGATGAAAGCTCTTGCGGCTCGTGAACTATGCTTATTTCAGGCTCCAAATACATGTATTGCAACATTCGGTACATTCTCCCTGTTCAAATAAATCGGTAAACTTCATATTTACTGTTTTACATGAGCAAATATTTTACTTCAAGCAGTTGTTCAAGAATAAAAAGTTTCACAGTTGTCGATTGCCTCCATCGAAGCATCAAGCGTACCTGAACTAAAATTTTTAATTATTTCTGATTAACTGTCTGTAACTTTCTGGAGTATCAGAGCAAATCCCATTCTTTTACGTGGCTACACTTAAAAGAGTTATACATTTTTTGATCGTGCACATTTCATCAGGAGAACATGTGGGTTTCACGGCACTTTTTTATTGCACTTTAATGCTAGGTTATTCCATAATTTAATAAATTTCCGAACTACCACTTAGGTACGTTGAAAGTACACTTCTTGAATAACCTTTCGTGCTCGACAGAGTAGTACGACGAATGCCCATTCTTTCTTTGCTTCCTCGTGTTCGTGTTCCTATCTCCCCACACTCGTCTCGCGCCATGAAAAAATAGCGATTTAATTGCCGGAGCGTGCGACTGATCCGTCCGGTCTCCCCCTACCGCCTCTCCCACCCCTGAGGATCCACCTCCCCCCCCCCACTTCCCTCCGCCTTTCGCATTATTTCGTGCGTGGTGCCGTTTACGCTCGAGCGAGAAAGCGTTCGGCTCATGCTCTGAAACTCGACTCCGGGATGTAAGTGCAGTCCGAGTGGGATCTCGTGTGGGCGTATTTGTGAGGGCGAGAAGGGATTCGGTCTCCGAGAAGCGCGAAAATAGCATTGGATGATATTCAAAGACGCATTTTTGACGCCTGAGTGAGGCACCAACCAAAATCCCTGATCGCCGCTAGGCGATGAATCACACAGCTCAGTGCGAAGAGGAATGGAGATTAGTTTTGAAATCCACGCAAGACTGAGGGGTTCGTTTGCAATGAGAGGCTGAAATTTCAATTCGGACAGAATGCTTGTTTCTCGTGCGCATTCTACAAAATTGTAATGTTGAGTATAAAAGTTAGAAACATTGCACACGAAATCCTTTTCGAGAATGTCGCGTAAAATCTCCATAGCTTATTTTTATTCAGCCAATAAATTTAGCATAAGGTGTCGACTGGATATATGTTTAGGTAAATACAAGTGTCCTTCAATCAGGATTACTCAGAGTGTTTCATGCAGCATAATTACCGTTTCATGTTAAGAGAATGATTTACCGAACCGAATATTGTTTACTGCTGAAACTTGCTGATAAGTATCATTTTCCTCTGCATTATTGAATAGACAGTTGGAGAACGGCTTGTCTGAACAGTTTTATTATAGATTGACACTTAAAGGACAGTTATGTACAATTTCGTAAAAAACCGAGCGTGGCTGTAATTGATTTTCATTTATTTATTCTCGCTGATTTTGCTAAAAGGTTTCAAAAAACCGTAAATTTTAAAACTTTAGCGTTTCATGGTATTTTTACTGTACCGGGTCTGGAGCAATTTTTAATAGCATGTGACTGAGGAAGCTAGTGCATTTGCAGAATTACAATTAATGTTTATTTCTTTGAGCGAAAAATGTGAATTAATACGTGAATGAAAATCAGAGTGGTCAATCTGGGTTTTTATTTTCTCTAGTAAACTTCGTCACAATACATTCGTACATCCACTTATTCCGTAGATTATGAAACAAAGTTATACGCTACATACCTTATTTCGAGTAACATCCTAGTGGGTAGACATGGATTGAAACTGACCGAATAATAATACTTTGGTTAAATGATTTCCTTGGACGACATTGTTCTAGTAAAATTTAAATTATTTTTATGAATATCTATCTACACTGAATAAAATAAGTGGAAAAGGAGTAGGACCTGATTTTCCCCCCGTAAGTGTGTGCTATCACTTTATTTTAAAACCCCGAGTTAAACTATGCTTTCACACCAAGTGAACCAAAATTCAAGCTGATAATCGTTGGTTAGTAGTTAAATCACCCTATTTATATTTATGATGTAAACGCTACAAAATTTTGTATTTATAAACATCATAAAATATGTATTATATAATTACGATTTATATAAAATATATTCTGTGAGTCTTAGGAGGTACTATTTCTTATTTCTGTTTTAAGCTGTACCAGCTCGACTATTCTAGTTATAGCCAAACGAAATCCTTAATGTTGTTTTCAACTTTGCCCTGGGACCTCATATGAAGGAGGAAAATACACCAGAATGGCATTAATTAAAATGGGGTGTAAAAGCTTAATTTTATGCTTATAGTTGGCAACGGTGAACCTACATTAAGTTAAAAATATGTGCGTAGCCATAATTTCTCTCTTACAGTAATAGATTTAGATTGTTAATGTTGTGAGAGCAGCGTAACAACTAAAGTTGCAAATCAAGAATCAGCATATAAAGATTTCCTGCTTCTGCGAAATAAAACTTTTAGATTATTAAATTAGCTGCTTTGTCAAACATTGATTATCCCCTTTTTGCCATCGCATGAAAAAATTGTTTTTTTCCGCTGGCTATTTTCCTATCTGACATTTTTGTATTTTCATATTTCACGCAGGGTCAGCTTGTGCTTAAATGTGTTCTCATTGAAAACATCAATGGCCCTCGCAGCCGCAATTCTCACTCTACCCTTTGAGCTACCATTGCCCTTCTTAATTTAGTTCTGCGTCACCGTGCGCAATCCGAGATCACTTCTGTCGCACCTCTCCTCGCCTTTTGCCCTTCTCGCCCTTTTGGGACTGAGCGTTCCCTGCGAGTTATTCCGCCGTAGCAAAAGAAGCACAAGTTCATGATTCGTAGAATCTATGCATCCGATCCCCGGAATTAATCAAAGCGGACAAATCTGGTTTCCTATTACCTACACTTTCTGCAATCTTCTCGCGCATTCTTCTTCTACCGGAGCAGAGGCTTATCCAGAGATTATTTGGGGGCAAGGGAGGGGATTATTGTCATTGTATTGCATAAGGGACCACGGTACCATTTTTTCAAAGAATTTATTTTTTCAAATTTCTCTGGCTTCAAAATTGTTAGCAAACTTATGATTAGCAAACCATCTGGAATTTAAAGGCGAGTTATCACCCCCATCGCCTCCCCCAATTATGGCAATATACGTGTACCTGGAATAATGGCATTTTAACCAGGGTACTTTATAAAGGCATGCAGAAAGGAGTAAGGCAAGCCATTCCTTCCACCCCTAGAAAACATTACCAATTAATGCATTACATTAATTTGACCAACGAAAGTAGTGGTTCTTATTTATTACGGTTAAATTATCTTGTTAGCTATTTTAACATATTTAGTTATTTCTGCTGTCAGAAGTCTCTCTTTCGCGCTTTCTTCCCCATTCGTTCTATTCTGTCCATTCCGCTTCTCTCTCTCCCATCCAGTTCTTCGGGTCGTTGGCTTCGTGGCCGAGGCAACACAGGCGCGCAGGGGAGGATTGCGTGCATGTGTGTGATTGTCTCTGTGAGTGCGCCTAGTCTCTTTTGCGACCACTCAGCGTACCCCCCGCCCCCACAGTCCTGCTGCATACACCGGCTGATCGTCAGTCGTAGATATCACCACCCGCGGGTAAAAGCCTTTAGCTCCGGAAACGATCCCGTGCTCTTTTTCCAAACAGTTATAGTTTTTTTCATTTCTTTTTGCCCTTTTCGTAGCTCTGTAACTTAAAATAAACGTAAAAGGAACTCCACAAGGTTTTCATACCTCTCGTTCTGGCGGTTCACATTTTTACGCGTGAAATTCCGATTCATCAGTCCACGCCATACAAAAAATAATCTTTATCTGGTGGAACAAATACGTGAAATACAAGCTTTTAAGACGAACTAAGACATCTGTACTGGAATCACAAGCATACTCAAATTCAAAGAATTCCTTGTACGTACTGTCTAAGAATATCTAATAGGCGCTAGAATACTAGCACAGTAAAATTCTCTCTCTTCAATACATCCGGTACCCATGAGTCAGTATGTTTCTATCTGATTGTGAGCGATATGGTGATCATTCCACTACCCTTGAATGTTTCCAGCTCAAGAATGCAAGGAATTTCAACTCACGGGTCATGAATAGGAAAAACAGTTAGGCGAGGGTGGAATTCATTTTACGGCGTCTCGACTCGAAACTATGTGTTTCATCCCATCCCATTTGGAGTCTTATTTTCAGTTTTAATTACTGTCTTCGAAATATCGATATATTAACAGCCATTTTCAGATTTCCTTACTAATTCTGGCCATGGCTATTATGGCCGTTGTACATTTAAGTCTTGAATTTGTTTATTAATTCACATACCTAATGAGCTCTAATTGTACTCTTCTAATTTCTTTGAGTTAAATACTAAGAAACATAAAGTTGAAGCCTATCTACTACTTATATTTTTGTAGGTGAACATTTATAAGAATTTTCAGCCCGCCTATCTTTGTTTTTTACTGCCTGTCTTCTTTATTTTTCAACCACTAAAATCGTATTTCGGTAGGATTATTTTATTTTTAAACTGTTAGATTTTATATTAGACAAGGAACGAGAACTAATAAAAGTTTTCTAATTCTATTCAAACACTTACAATTATCCATAAAAAATGAGGAAAAGAATATTGTTCTGCGTCGAACTTATCGGCTCGGTGAATGTATATATGTTCGGATTTTTTTTCGGATGAAAAGGAAAATTTATCCGCATAGATGAGCTTTCGTGAAGAATTAATTATACTCTTTGGCCATTTCGCCAGCGAAACTCAACAAATGCGTCATTTTTATGGGCGTCAATTTACAATCGAAAGTTAGTAACTTATAAAATGGTTGGATAGTGACTTTAGTCATTAGCTGACTCTGTTATAATAGGCAGATGAGTGTATAAAAATCCTAAAAAATACCACCATAAAAAAATTATTGATTTGTTATAGAAATTCATATTTTTCCCATTCGCGTGCTTTACTAAGTTCAGATTAACGTTAGCGCTTGCTTTTACCCACATAAGTCTCTAAATATGTATTTATAGATCACTTTTCAGATCTCTTGGGCACCCTTTTCTTGTCCGTTTCTTGCTCCTCGGAGTTCGCTACTAGCTTCTTGCCGTGCATTCCTCTTCAATCATCTCAATATCTTTTCCCTAGTTCCATTCGGACTAAGGGTCAAGAACTCCTAATTGCCCATGGTATATAGACGTTAACTCCGCGCCTTCCAGGCTTTTTTCACGAAGATGGTGACCCCATTAGTCAGCCCCTCTATCTCTCCACTCGCAGCCTTCTCAGTGACGAGCACTTCGTTTTCTGTGCCCCTATTCACCTTCAATTACGAACTTACTGCCAGGAGGCAGAAAATATTTTAATCATTTCTCAGTAAAATGATTAAAATGTCAAAGTTTAAAATGCTTGAATACACCTACGTAGCAGGTAGAAAATAGATACGGTTAAGCTAACGTCGTGACTTTGCTCCATTCCTGATTAATAGTAGGTACAATAGACTCATCTTAATGAGTGATGACTCTTTCATGAATTAATATAGTATGCAGGATGAAATCAGTGAAGTCTTAGTGCATGGTTTATTTTGTATTTGAAAGTGGAAACTCCATTCGATGGAACTGATTATTGATTTAGTGGAATTCTCTCTTCGCTCCTACTTGGTCGTCCGGATGAAAAAACTCTGGAAACAGTCCATTTTTACCGTTTTGTTATTTATGAGACTTTTAACTGTTGCTATTAATGTTAATACGTTAATTAATTAATGCGTGACGTTTTTCATCACATTTATTATTAAGACAATTTTTAGAGAATAAATGGTTGAGGCTAGTCTTCGAGTGTTTATAATTGCGTTGCTAATATTTACAGTTGCACCATCCTTTTCCCAAAAATACGTTATGTTGCAGATTTATGATTCTTGATTTACTTATATTAAGAATATATTCGCAATGTCACATATCTATTCAAGTCACGTCACTATCTTGTTAATATATTTCAGGGCTTTCAAATATTATCATGCTAAATATTTCATTGTAGATAGTAAGTTGAATCAGAATTGAATACTTACCCGTCTATAAACCTGGTATCTTGGCTCTATGTTGCCTGTCTCACATAGCTCATGTTATCATTATCCCTGGAGTTTATGCCTCATGATTGTCTCCTCTTTTGGATTTCCACGCAATTTTATGAGCACCTTGTCGGCATTTCTCAGAGGAGCTAGATATATGTGTCACGCATTAATATATTATTCCAATACCTTAATCGGCAGTGGGTTCGTTTCAAACCTGATTCATCTGAAATATTTGTACGGAAAGATTTGAAGGGAATACATTTCACGCTTTCGAAACTTGAACTTTTCACTATTGTGATGGGAATAAGCTATTCCACACGTGTGTCATATTAGGTCTCGAATATGTCGCGAAGTAATAATTTTCACGCATAGGGATAAATCTACGTAAGCATTGATGAAAGAACTTACTCCCTCGTGCAGATTCAACGGGCCCATTATCACTCGCAGTTTTTTAATTCGTTTACATTGTCCTTGTGGTTGCAGTTCGTTAGGGAACTAGGTTGCATGCTGAATTCGGCATCCATCGTCTTAGCCCGAAGGTTTTCCCTGGACCTCTCACGCAAACTTTCTACACTGCGCGGCGGACACCGAGAAGTTGCCGCGTTAGTGGAGGGAAATAAAAGAAGCAAAAGAGAAGCGTGTGGGGAGGGGGACGAGGTGGGATGGGAGCCAATGCATTCGAACGTAAGGCTGAAAGCAAACGCCACTCGATCGCCGTGACGAAACTTCACCGGTGGAGGGTGAGGGCGGCGGGGGTGAGTTGCGGGCAGTTCTTAAAGGCAGAGAGAGAGAGGAAAGGAATGGGGAGAGTCAAGTCTGCATTGGTGCCATATGAGTCTCCGGTTGAAGATTCCTGCCTCCCACGCACTGTTGTTGGTCTCGGATGACTCACAGCCGAAAAGGCGGTGAGGAAAATTAGGAAATGACTGGAAATTCTCGTCAATTTTGTTCTCACCCGACTAGAGACGTCTCCTTGTTTCATTTCGCGGCCTTATTACTTTAGTCCCATTTCCAAAAGACGACGAAAAACTCTTTCTCCCTAACTGCTTGTTTTTTTTTACTATTTTGAACGAATTTCTTTAGGAACGAAAAGCGGAGACCCGCCATGCTATCATTTCATTTAGGAAAATTTCTCTCACCAATTCAAAAAGAGGTGATTATTATTGATGCTGTCCGCTGTTTCGCTTGGCGGCTGGCAGTTGTTTCTCACAAATGGCGTACAGTAAGGTCGTGACCTCCTTAAAAGTGTCTTGAGTGGCTTGGCTTCGTGGATGTGTTCAGGAACTTTGAAAGGAATATTAACTTGGCGTCGGGACGTTTGTATGCTGCGAGTAGAAATGTTTTTTTTTTTATTTTCACCCCAGGACATTCTTAACTGGAAGATAAGAGAAAAGGGGCCCAAGAAGAGGGGTAAGTAACTAACCACATTTACACCCCACAGGAGAAACCCGTTACTTCAGCTTATGCGGTTGAAAAACTTATTTTGTTGGTACCCGTTAGATTTCGCTTTCATCTGGTGACGTTATTTAACTTTCACGCCGGTGCGCGGAACGTTTGGAGGCCATGTCGCCGGGTTGATGAGCCGCTGTGTTAATGAGCAGTGACTTGAGGGGAGTGTTGAGGAATTGAATCGCGATAAATCTGAAGTCCTTAAATGGAAAGGTCGAGAAAGCGAGATCTTGGTCAGAATGACACCTCTTTTTTCCTGCCCCGTATACACAATATTGCCTAGGGTCACATTATAACTATAACTCATTCTTTTCTTCGTTGAGACCCACTGCATTTATCTTTAGTTTCGAGGTGAAATATTATTATTTTTTTCAAATAGATTATTGTAACTGCATTCATCATTTCCACTGCTTGTTAGTTATTGGAGCGGGGAGGTTTTGTTTAGTAGGTTTTCCATAAATTATGACATGGATCCACCCTACCAAATGAAATTGAGCGTGAATATTATTTTTAATGTTCTGATAATCTTAGGTGATTTTATTTTCAATTTTTATTTAGTATTTCAACGTAAAGTTCATATATAATCACTAAAAAGGATTTAACGTCGTAAAGGAAGGGCTCGGTTTCTGCAAAAGTTTGTTAGAATTTTTTCTTGAGTTTGTTGCCGTTTGATTTTAAGTAAAGGATTTCCTTTACTTAAAGTAAGTAAAGGATTAGCCATTATTCTCGTAGTAAATTATCATCAAAAAGTTAATTTTACTCTTTTTGTCAGCCTTGAACGTCTCTTAGCCTAGTAAGACACATAAATACTACATTTTAAACAGTTGTATCCCTTCACATAAATTTTTTGACAGAAAAATTGGAAAACAGATAGTGGAAGTTTTGTCAATCTGACTGCGATAAATTTGCTTTGATGCCTGTGAGGTCATGCCCCATTAAGCCGCTGAAATATGATTCGACCGCCTTCTCTAAATGCGGATTCACTCATTGAGTAGGTTGTGATGAACGACTAACTGTAGGTCGTACTAGGAACGTTGAAATCCCAAGGTGAACTAAACGGTCGCCTATGCCAGCGGCAAAATTCAGTATAGGTATTCAGCATGTTTAGACTAGGTTAACCCCGCCTGAGAGGTTTTCCTTTCTGAAAAATAATTACCAGCACCCGAGGGGGTCTCGAGAAGGCTGCTTGGTAGCCAGATACCCTTGAATCGGACCTGCCTATAACGCAGGTGTTTCACCGGTGGGGTATTGGATTAAGAGAACAATGGTTAACCTGCAGTCTTACTTATTTTGGCGTTGAGTAATTAAATTAACTGAAGCAGTCGATTGAAAAGATTATGTAAAAGATATTGATGTAGTATAAGAAAATGATGAGCTCAGATGTTCATTTCTTCATTTAAAATTCGAAACTACTTGAAGCCGAGTCTCACGTTAATACTTTTATAGCTAATGCACTCCACATATTACATCTTAATATCGATAGAGAATTGATATTTTTAATCCATTGAATAAGAGCCATTCATTGGCCAGTCATTAACATGTATTTATTTAGATATAACTGGTTGTATAAAAGTCTTCATTTCACATCATAATTAATTGAAAAATAATGTTGAAGAATGCCTGCAATTTTTACGATGCGAGGCGATAACCTCGAACGCGGGAACGTCTAATATCCGCATAGATCCTCTTCAAGTAAGGTACTGCACCTTCACTGTTACCTTGCTCTCCTCCACCAACAACTAGAAGGATTGTGATTTGCTCAAACCAACGTTTTCCGAAGTGATTCATGGACAATTTTGCTGATTTAAAGAATAATGAGCGATTACACTTTCTTTTAAATGAATGCAAATCTTTGTCATGCAAGTAAACATAGTTTGTAACTGTATGAGTTTAAAGTTAAAGTTTATGGCAGTAGTTTTATGAAAATATATTCGAAACTATTGATTCTCGCTCTGATATTTCTATTCTGAACCAATCTATCACCACTGGTATACCTTGATCTCGGAACCCAAATACGAGTTGAACTACCCCCGTGCCATTTATGGGTTTAAAAAATGGGGATATAAAAATTCACTAAGCTTTACTGCTTCGGAGCTTGTTTTACGCTTGTTTTCCACCCTCCTTGTATTTTATACTTAAGTGTTCGTTAAACTTGAGTGTGACATATGAGAAATCTGGAAAGGTAAAGAAGCGAAAGAGAAGTCTATAGGGTAAAAACTGAGAAAACTCTTGAAACCTGTTCTGTATCTTTCTCGTTTCTTTTGTTTCCTCGAGGGAGGAGTGATATTCGCTTGAGACGAAATCTAGACTCGAAGTTAGAGAAACGAGTTTATTCCGCTTTGAGTGAATCTTCTCCGGTGATATCATGTGTTTTCATTTGCTGGATTATTTGACAACGGTTGGAGCAGGGGCAATGGAACTGTTGGAAGCATCAACAATGACCCAAACTTAAATGCTCTGATGCCTTTTACGGCAAAGTTGGACAGCTTCTTTCAAGGGCCTTGGCCCTTGCTGTAGCGTGCCCTTATTTCGCAGACATACCATGGAAGGCATAAAGCAATAATATATGTATCAGCCTCTCAGACTAGTTTGAGATTGGAGGAGAGGTAGAGATGTTTCCTTCATCGCTCTAAATAATTGGTCTTAGGGGTTGACATTCTCAGTTGTGATATTAATTAATGGCTAGTATGATTATTCATGGGGTTTGGGTAACTCGGATTTTGTATGGATGTGATTTCCTCAATTTTTCCAGTCTTTATTCCCTCCTGTCCCATTGTCCTTTAGCTACAAATTTTTATCCGTTCAATAGAGGATTCTCTACCAAAGATAGGTCCAAAATATATGGAATAAAACTTGTATCTGTAAAAACATTATTTAAAGAAAATTGATGGTGATAGGATTTTCAGAGGTGGAAAATGTGTGAAAAAAATCGAAATCTTTTGATATAGATTAATACTAGGAACAATTTAGTTTGATTTAGTTGATTTCAGCACTAATTCAATATCTTCTTGGCCCCATACATAAGATATATTGGCTGCTCTAGTCTCTGTCCTCCAGCAATTATTTTTACATCATTATTTATCCAACTTTATTAAGTTCGGCAGCTGGTCCTTGTACCGATAAAAGATTTCCAGTACAAGATATTCGCTAATGGGTTGCCGACTGCGATGAACAAACGATTGCGTCTTTACAAAATTAAACGTACATGTTGTCGCGTAAGCAAGAAAAAAAATACATTTGATTAAAACCTATTCCAATCCCCTATACTTTATAAAATGCTATTTTAAAAGTGTTATTGAGTGTATTACACAATAAATATAATTTAAAAGTCTTCAAAGTTCTAAAACTCTCTTTCCTAACCCGTTACCAGTTCCTCCCTTTGATCGCCTCTCCTCCTCTCCTTTGGCTATTTGTCACGGTGTTGCCGGCACATTTTCGGCCAGTTAACTCCTTTGTCCTTCATTACGCTCCATCTCGGCCGTGTAATCATAATAATTGCGGCCAGTATTCATTCTTATCCCTCCCCCAAACCCCCCCCCCCCCCCGCCATCATACGCCCTCCCTTTCTGCCCTACCTTTCGATGCTCCTCCTCCCTTCCCCCTGATCGACTCCATTACGTGCACTCCCAACTTCTGCAAGGTGGCCATATATGGCCCGCTTTCTCCACCGATCTCTGCCCCCTCCCTTCCATCTCGCGAGTCACTTCCCCCCCTTTATTCAATCCCCCATACTCTTCCACCTCTACTCACCCTTCCCACTCCTCTCCCCCAGCCCCTATATTCATATATCTTCGATCATTTTTTTCTCATCTCCCTCTCAACTTTTTTCACCCTCGCTCTCATTGCACTCACCTTAAAAAGCGATACTTCAAATGCTTTAACCGTCTGCAGCCAATCTAAATCGTATACTCAATCCCATTTATGATTGGAATGATACTCTTTTACAGCTATTAATTTCTCAATTCGTTGCACCAATCTTAGTACGACCGAAGTCATTTTCATTCTCAAATGTGCCTATCGTGGCCTCTTACTCCCCACGCCTCATCTAATAACCTATTATCTCTCTCAGCAGCTTTTTATTTCCATGGCGCCGGCCACTCCTCAAATACCATATTACTCGCTCATGCGCATCCTTTTCCATGTTTCAAAGCTTGATGAATGCTATAGCTTCCACGCCATCTTCTCCATAGTATCTGGGCTCGTAAAAATTCATTACGCGAAAGGCTTAAATACTCATACATGCTGCGGTACGCTTTTTTAGATAAATCGGGAATGAATCTACTAGTTATAGTCCAACCGGTTAGAGGCTACAATAACTTAATTGGAAGCATGCCAAGTCAGTAGCCAGCCCATTCATGATATGGTTTCAAGTTACCCAAATGCTTTAGAAGCAGAAGAATTCCACCTAAATTATTGACCCTCGTTATTAAACAGGGTATTAATTTAAAACCTATCAAATGTTTTCTTTATTTGTCAAATTCATTAGTCACAATTAATACTTTTAAAGTGGAAGAAAGAAAAAGAAATTTTGCTTTTCCACAGAATCAGAATTTATTACG
>LYUA01000699.1:900747-913035 GCA_002093875.1 Calopteryx splendens
AATCAGAATTTATTACGACCGGTTTCATCACTGTGTGACATCTTCAGGTGCTTTTAAAGTGATTATGCAGCTCTGGCTGTTCTTTTGTGTTTCCTCTGCTACTACCGAGCAGATTACGATAGACCCCTCTGCCTATGATTAATTCATTTTTATTAGATGTCTTTAGTTATATGATGACACTTTTGACCCTGGAATAATATGAATTTTATTAACTAGTTTGGTCAAGCTGTTAGGACATCATTTTAAAAATGTAAATCCTGAAAAAGGCCATTGGTTCACTGTAATTCATGAAATTCTTAATTTATTGGAAAAATAAATCACCGTATTTAAAAATATATGTACCTGCTATTATCAATTGAAACGAAAAGTCTGGTTCACCTGACCATACATATTCAGGTACTTTAAATATTTAAAAGTATCACTCCACAAATAGCTCTTGTGACAATGGAATGGAACAGGCAAATGGGACGACTAAAGCAAATGGCTACATTGAGTAGTTAAGTGTGGTACTATTATCAACGAAACCTTCTCATATAGAATATTTACTCATCTTTCGTTTTTTTAAACACAAACCTTTCATTCTAATTCTAACTTTTCCTATAATAAATTTTAATTGTGTTTTTCAACTTAGAATTTCGCTGATAGTGCTCAATTCTACGAGTATAGGATGAAACATATAATCCTAGCCACATTTTTCTCACTCCATTGTCTTATTCCTCACCGTATCACTGGTCACAGCTGGCTCAAAGGTTCTCAACCGTTTCAGGCCCACGTCGCACTTAACGCAATTCTTAACTCTCGCAGAACTCCGATCCTTCACTAATTAGTTTCTCAGTGATAAATACAGCGAAAACATTTTTGGGTTTGAAGTATACCATAATGAACATAAGTATCCGTATGGCACTACGCAGTGCCACGATTCACCATGTGAGAAACTGTTTTACTTAGTTTTGGGTATGTCAGATATGTGGTGTTCAGTAGATATTGACGGTACATTTCCTTTCATCCGCATATTTCAAGAAGAGTTTGAGGGATGCCTATAAAGAAATAGGAAAAGGTATGCGGAAGAATGGAAACTGTAGAAAAATCATTTTTTACGCAAAGGCCAGAACATATTTAATTTATATAATTTGCTAAAGTCGCTATTGGCCGTATCGGAGCAAAACGTAGTGTGAAATCAAGGCATTCCAAACATTCAGGAAACGAATTTCTTCCCTGAACTATGGCCGGATACTAAATTAGGAGTGCTGAATATTGGTGACAACGAAGTTTGACTTTGCTTAGATATCCTCAGAGTGTTCGCAGTAGGATGCCGCGAGTTAAAACCGTGATATGATGTCATCTCGGAACAAACGAGGTATGTTATCGAAATATTTGAAAAAGGGAGACTGATAGCATAATGTATCACTTAAGCGGATAACGCACTCTGAAGATAGGTGCTTCGTTTTAACTCCTTGCCTCATCTTATAGAGATATACATGGAGTCGCAAAGATGTAAAGAAGTCAGATGAGAGGTGGGGAGAGTATCATCTCACTCATGGAGTATCCTCATCCTTTGTGTAGAGGAGCCAAGTCCGTCCCCTTTGATCTACATTAGAGATATGTTTTATTCATTTCTCATACACATGTCAGCTCAATGCTCATGTCAGCATAGCTCAAAATAACTACAAGATGATTCACGATCGATTCACATCCATAACTCTGCGGAGACAGAATGGGTATCAGAATGATTCTCTCAGTACCAGAATTAGAATTGTAAGTTCGTATACTGAAAATGAAACTCGTTAAATCGTAATTTGTAAATGGTTAGGCTCCTGGCTTAGGTTTTACGATCATGTAACGCTTTCGGTTAGTTCATAGTAATGTTTAACAACATGAGGAGGTCTTGAGAATTTTTAAATTTAAAAAATAATCTTTCTGTCCTTATTCTCACTTTCGAGAGTGTCTTCAAGATGAATTCTAACATACAAAATAAGGCATCTCGTTAACTTAGTCATTCTCGCTAAACTAAATTCGTTAATTTGGTCGACAGTCCTTCGGTGAAGCCGTTTCTTTAATGGTGCTACGTAGATATTTCCAATAAGTATTACATCACTCAACATTATCCTAGTCCACTTAATTTTAAAATCTAGTAGCGATCGTGCATTTCACCCTCCATATTTTATGAGTTCATCGTTTTAAATAAATGATTGGACATTTTAGAAATATCGAATCCCAGTAAAGAAAATCTCCCTATCAGGATTTTCAAGTTAGTTCTCAGTTGCCAGAGACAGAAGGATTTGAAAACTAACGACGGCAATAAATTGGAAGTCAATTTTCTGTGGCACAGTTTCGAAGTTCAGTTTCTGAATCTTTGATCCGAATAATCTTTCCCTTTAGTCCTCTTAAAATCGCCGAAAACATGAATTCCTAATATGCCTCCTATGATTGTGATGAACAGCAATTTAATGCAACATGTACAAAGCGACCCTGATGCCATCTCAAAGGTGTATGGTTGGAGATGGGAATGTTTATTATTTAATTATAAACATTTTGAATTGAGCTATAAAAAATTGAAAAGGGTTTGAATCTCTGTAAACATTGTCCATTACCTATTATGTTTAAAGGTATGGGATGTAGGTAATCAAAAAGGATCGAAGTAAATGCTATTGTCAAGGAATGAAAAATTAGAGTTGTTATTGCAATGGGATGTAAAATGTCGGAGCAAGTGAGTATGTTCTTACTGTACAAATTTCTGGAATAAAGAAGAATAAAAGGGAGGATATTTGGAAAATAAAGTCGATACTAATTTAGTTGATGATTAATGCAAGCATAGATAATTACTGGCACCTTAAACAGTTCATAATTGAAACATGTAGGTAATTGAATGATATGTTGCGCTCTATGGTGAGAGCACGTTTCCTCTATTGAAGGAGCATACATGCGATCTATGCATAGACGGAGTATCATTATATGTGGTCTCGAAAGGGGATGGAGAAATCATTTGGAGAGTAAAGAATAGATAGAACAGATATAATGTTATTGCTGATCGAGGAGAGGAGGTAGAGTACACGTGAAGTACTGAGATGTCAGACATGATAAATGGGGGATAAAGAGAGAGTATGTTGAAAGATGTGATGGAAGACAGATAGCTGGTTTAAGGTGTAGAGAATAGCAGATATTTAGAATATTAGATTAACTAACAAAAGAAATACATTTCAAGAAAACAAAGGACATCTACAGGCTTTCGGAGAGCAATATTCTATAATAATAACTTCTCTACGTTCGCTATACACGCTGGAGGTTATCTAGGACTGATCAAAATGTAATGTTCATTAATTGGTGTAATTAGTATTACTGCCTTTCCTTCATACCTATACTCTGACAGTATCTCATATCGGCCACATCCATTAAGGCGATTCATGATAATAACGGTTGCTTAATCTATATATTTTCTTGCTTACTAGCTACTCCATATGTCCTATATTTATTATTATCTTAGCTCTATCTTTCTGTGTATTTAATTTTCAGTAAATGCACAGTTACGCCATCCCACTAGATTCCATTTTTCTCTTTGGTTCAATTCACTGATCAATTACTCTAATACCGAACCGTTATCAATCAGAAAATGATGGAATTAGAGGTCGAAAAACCTCTTTAACTTTTCTTCAATTAATCAAACTTAAGGATATAAACTTTAAATCTTATCAGTGTCCATGTGCAAGTGCTTTTTAGGTAACACGACACCAACGTCTATCTCATCTATTTCTACATTTTTCGATGACGGTGTTCCTCTACCCTGACAATCAGCATTCAAATGCAAACCTTCATGCACGAGGTGGGATTAATTCGGTCAACGATCGGAACCGATCGAATGAGTTTCTAATGAGTAAAATTCCCAGAGTACGTTTTCCTGCGATTTCAGAGAGACGACTCCTTTTCACGATGGCATATTGAAAATAAAGTATTATTCTATGCAACCCTTACCTCTAGCTCCAGTTAAAATATTTTAGGGTGTTATTCTTCCCTGAACTCAAACTAAACCAGAGAACGATCTCATAGCCACATGCATGTGCATAACTTGACCGAAGCGGATCGGTTTGTGGGATGCTTGGGTCCCCACGGTGACGTCATCACGTCCAATCTTACTACTTCTCGAAAAGACCCGTTAGCGGACCTAGTAAAGCTAACATAATTTTTATAGTCTTGAGCCTGGAATGCACTCTTTGAATCAACTGCCATCGAAAATGCTATTTCGAGATATCTTTAGCGATTGCATCCTTTCTTCTTTTTTTTTGGTCCTAAAAATGTCAGTAAACTCGTCAATATTTCATTCCTGTCTGAGCTCACGACGGAAGAATGAGCAAACGAGGCACTTGAGCGAATGAAGCGTCTGCAACCCTCGGATGTTCCGAGAGAAGCGGGCGTGATGCATCACTTATCAGAGGCCTTTGATGTTCCTCGACCCGTTTACCCCGCTCATTATAGTTAGTTCCCTTCAAAGACGGCAAACTGTTTATTTATGGGAATTTCCGGATCCCCGTTCTGAAATATCATTTCCTTACTTAGTATATGATTTTTTTGGTTTAACTCTGCTGGGCTGGAATTTCCATAAGCCAAAATCGAAACATTTTGCCACCTATGCATCTTACCCTAGCATTTATATACAAACCATAAACAAAAAGTCTAATAATTTTCAATAGCCTATAATATCTACAGCGTAAAATTAGGTTCAATCTCAGGCATCAATTGGGTTTATGGAACTGATAGAGTACAAAATATTTTTCAATCAGACATTTTTTATTCAGGTCTAACATTATAACCTCCATTAAATTATTGAAAACATTATTGTTCTATTAGATTTGTTGACAAATCATCATTAGCCTAATTTCATTTGGAGTGTTTCTTTTACAAAGATCTAACGTCCCCTCAGCAGCATCTTAATGCTTCTCATTCAGCAGATTACAACACATTTTGTTTGATATTATACTAGTACGACGTAGACGGCATGCTGAATGCGGTCATTGCTTTCTGAATAGCAAGCATAACTAAAAGGTCTGTCTGGTGGGCACTGGGGCAGCTAGGTAACCCAAGGCCGGGAGGTCGAGTCCCGCTTCGGGTATGGGTGCTTGGTCGCTCCGGTGTTTCCGCCCCTTGGGAATCAAATGGCAGCCAAGTGTAGGACACAGGTAGAATTCAATTGCCATTCGACATAAAAAGTACATATGCGAACAGCTATATACTAGTAATGGCATTCAATTTTGTTCACGGTGAAGTTACGATATGTATTTCGCTTTTCATTTTGAAACTTAAATAAATGAGCGAGATCTTTTTGCCTGATATTTTTTTAAATTTTAACCCATTCTCCCGTTTTTTGTCACCCGTTGGCGCTTTTTGCTGTATTCTATCACTCTTGAGTACTCTTTTGGTGCTTCACGCCTGCGTCCAAATTTTGCTTTTAACAGGACTGCGTGGGAACTAAAATTGTAACAGTAAACTGACGGAATCGAGCGCAGTGATCGGACAAGTAGGTCAAGCGGAAGGTTTACGCATTCATACCAGCCTTTGCTATTTGTGATTCAGACGACAGCTCGGCTACACAGGGTTATCTCTCGCTGTCCCATTGTTAACTGCTTAATCTACACAGCATTTCCTCCCCCGATTTTTCCGCTCTTACGCTCCCATTGTGCTTCGATTGCGTCAATCGATGCATTAATCTCACTTTCTATGCGTCTCTTATTTTTTTTAAGCGATAGGCTGCAATGAATCTGAAACTAAGTAAAACCGCTCCCTCGGCATTAACTGCTCTAGGTATCTAAATGATTTTCACCAAAATACATTTGGTGCAATAGTTGTATAATATTTTCCATTAGATGAAGTTCGGTATTAATTATCTCGAATAATGGGAAAACTGATCATATAGCTTTAATTTGACATCAAATTACATTTATTTGCATTCACAATATTTATTTTGTGTGCTAGTGCTTCATGATGATTTTATCACTTACATTCGTGTAAGGCGTGTGATAAAATACAAACAGACTTGATTTTTCCGCAAAATTGTGGAATAATCAAGTTTGTGTGTCTGTTATGGTGAATCCTTTCCACCAAGAAACGGCGGACACCACCAACTATGTAAGGCGCGTAATTTGAAAAATAGTTTACCTATAGTTACTCCTTTTTTTTCGTTAAGAAAAAATATCACTAACTTAGATTAATTCCTGCAGTAGTCTTTTTTCGTAGTTTATTAGTCACTGGCAAAAAATATAGAAAACTCTTATAGAAAATAAAATGCCTATTATCAAAATGCGTGATATTACTCTTGTTCTACGACTATCAAATGCAATAACTTACGTAGAAAGTGAAATAAAATCTAAGGTGGACTTCCAAAATAAAAAATGAAATGGAATGACCACTATGAAATAACAGCTTCAGATAGACTTCTGTCTCTGCCAGAATAATTACGCGAGGTTAACCCTTCTTTGTCGAGGAAACGTAATTAGGAATTCATTTGCAGAGTGGGAGGTTTAACTATCCTTCAAGCTGAGAGCATGTCTAGACGTGAGTGGAATTTTTTGGCGTTTTAAGAAGCAACAAGTTTTTATATACTCATATATTGCTTTAGACTGTACGTGGTTGGCAAGGCGTAAGAATTACACATTAAAGTACAAAATCCCCTCAATGGACTATGGGAAAAGCCTGCTTTTAGGGATAGAAAAGATGATATTTTTAAAGGATGATTTCTTAACACTTATGAAAGATAATCATGCCTTCAAATATTTTTTTAATCTCTTTAATGCAACTTTAAATATCAATCACACATCACGGAATTGCTTTTACTTATCTATCCTTGATGCCACGAGCAATTTACTTTAGTCAGTTAAAAGTCAATGCCGGCGACTACGAATTCGCTTTCCTTTCAGGGAAGTGTTTTTAATATGAAAGACTAGTTTAAGGATTTAGAAAACTACTCTTAATACAGTTTAGCTTCTTGTGTTACTTTTTTCAACGTTAAAAATTAAAATATATTTCAACATGCACTACATATTTACTTATGAATGCATCATATGCTCCGATTATTTCATTCTTAGAATTAATTTCACCGATATATTCGCCGCTGGTATATAATGGTCCTGGTAATAAACAGGATATACAATGACAAACACCAATGTTTCCAAATGAAGAACGCATTTCAGAACATTCCACCATCTGCGATTAATATTATTAATAAATTCCTGGATGAATTGCTAGCTGCGACGGGGCATCTTTAAGGGTGACCATCAACGTGCATACATTTAAATTCTCTTGCACTTCTATATGATAGTACTTATTTCAGTTTTAGCGACGAAGATCGAAACTTTAAACACAAATAATCAATAAAATCAATACCACGCTGCGATTTCCTAAATTACATAAATGAACCATTGGTTCCACGTTCACACCGATGTAATATTTAAGATTTTCACTATATTTTAGTTTACTTTAGCTAAATCTTAATAACAATAATAAATTGTCTTTATTGGGGCAGGATTGAGACAAAATAGTCCCTTCTTCCAACTGATCATTGATTATAATTGATCGTCATTTATCATGGAGTAGTTAAATTTACTTGGGAACATTTAGCTCACAAGCGCATTTTCTGGCGCGTACTACTGCGGTAAGGCGAGGCCTACCTCTTTTATATGAGCGCGTGGCCCAATGCAGTCGTTCTGCCAGCAGCATCGAAAACCGGCTCCACTCCCTCCCTCCAGCGTCCTACGTGATCCATCGGGTGCGTGCGTTGGCCGGCGAGTGAGTGCCCGCCGTCATGAACCACAGCGCCCCGCTCACGGAGAGCTGCTCCGCGGAGGCGAGAGAGGAACCCGCTCTTGATGTGACGTCACGAGTTTCTCCTGGAGGAGTTACGTCAGGCGTTGCAGATCAGTGCACGTCCGGTACCAATCCGAGCTGCCCATCATTTTCCTAATATGGAGGAATATAAAACACATTCATTCTATTTGACCACGTTGCCAAGTTACCGTTGTCTTCAATATCAAGGTCTCGAGTGAACTTATTCGAGACTTGAAGGTCGCCTTTCTTATTTTTTTCCTCATACTTAATAGGAATAATGCATAATAAGAGACGAATATCAATCGCCGTGATTTTTGCTGCGTAAGTTTTTGTTTCTCTGTGAGCTTTTGTAGAAATTTTCTCTGCGGTTTCATTTCAAATATAATCTCCGCCCGTCGCGTTATTTTTTGTGACGCCACGTGTTTTTATTGATCTAAGGTAGACATTTTGCATACTGCGATTCCACAAAGTAGTACAACATTTTTTTTGCTCGATTTTGACCTGTTTCTCGAAAGATTGCTCGCGGAAACCTTAGTTGTTCCTTGAACTATTAATAGGTAATAATATTTTCTTCATTATGATATTAACATTTAATGCCTTAAAAATATACGCATCGATGAGCAATAAATGACGTCAGAAAATGTATCTTCAGATAAATATATGTTTATAGATAATGTTCACAATCAAAAATTAAATTCCTTTCCGGATGTATTGAAAAATATACGAGCACTAGTATTTTTTGAGGTAACTAAATTATATTCAATGTAATATATTAATAAAAGCCTTATGGTAGGGGTACTCAAGGCGATGAACATGGTCGATTTGTCGATCGCTGATTCATCATCGTTCAACAATTTTACTTCCTCCAGCTGTAAAGAATGTTAAGTCGTGAAAATCTCAAATCTCAACATAACTGGAAAATGATAAATCTGACGGGAAAAATGAAAGACTAGTAAGCGGTGTAATCCTCTGTTCAGTGGCACGCACCCGTTATATGGGTTGTTGTAAATGAGTAGTATGAATCACCCCAGGATTTATAAATTCGAAAAGTGATCACAAATTATATTATTGATGAAGCTTTTTTAAAAAGCGGAAAAAAACAACTGCTTTTTACAAGAACTGTATGTAAAAATAATAAAAGATGATATATCAAATGAGAAAAATATATGAACGAATAAATAATTATAGAGATAACATAAAATATTTAAAAGAGTTCTTGATAATTTTATTGTTATTTACAAAAACACAAATTATGCCAGGTTCGCAATGGGACCTCTATTAAAATGACCACCAACTCGAAAATGGTTTAATAGGTTAGTGCTTAGATACTATCAAGCCCCACGAAGAGTAAAATAAAAAAATACCTGTCAGGGTAGGTAGGGAAGTTCCTTTCTCTGCGCCTGCAGTGGTTTCCGAGAAATATTCGAGTACTCAGAAAATCAGTTAGACTTTAGCGTCTACTGTCGTCATCCGTTCGTTCTACCCACTAGGTCACCAGTGACAATAAAAAGGTACTCATCATGCCTTACGTATTGTTATTTCTGAAAGTCAACTAAAATGGAATCTCAAAGGTCGAGAGTTCGAATTCAAGTGTGTTTGGAAAAACACGACAGCAGTGCTAATTTAGCGTAGATATACCTTTAACTTGTTAAGGTTTCCAAAAATTGTACAACGTATGTTTTTAATGATATAAATTCTATCACGTTCTTATGATAATTTATGAACTTAGGTCGCCTGAGAAAATACGAGGAGTTCCATGTCCGGATGTTTCTTTCTCTAATTTTAATTCTACTTAAAACCCTGTTGAGATTTGGAATTAATGAAAGCACTGCGTTGTAACGGTTGCACGTAGGACCCTAATATTTTCTTCGGAGAAGAGAAAAGAGATAAATTACGTGGCACAGTTTCTGCTGCTTTCAACTTAAAGGAGTGACTTAGCTGATGCAGAGGTTGTGGACATATTTCCATAAGTGGTAGGCATTACCGCATTATAACGTGGTGATTCCAACGCGTGAAATAAATAGTGCGAGTCATGAAATTGTCATTTCTGAAACTAAAAATAAGCTTTTTCCCTTCTACAAGTTGACTTACAATATGTATCTACTGAATTCATAAACTATTTAAGTATCATGAAAAAAAATCCAATCAAAAAAGGACAAAAAAGCGATGCCAATATTTGGTTTTGGAACTATATACACCATTCGGCAGATGTTTCATCCTTGCCACGGATGATAACGTGCCTAACGCTCTATATCGTTGTTATATTCAGTCCCTCCATACCAATTAGCGAAATTAATAGAGCAATGCACGTTTTGATAATACAATTTGATCTAAGAAATGAAGCACACCCTCACTTTTCATCAGTTTATCTTCGTCAGGCATCATAATATCGTCCCAATGTCATTCATGTCATTTTGATGCTAGTTCAATATAAAAGGTGGCATGTGTGGAACCCACACATTCCCATTCGCTGATAGTGGATGATTTATTTTGCATTTACTTACTCAGAATATCCTTCAGAGTTAAATATCATATACCCGGTTCAGGCCTCCGTCGTCAATCATTTGATGTTACTCATAAAAGCTGGTAGCGCATAATACCGCCTGGCCTCTCCCGTTACGTAACTACTAGTAGTTGAGTTCTCTTTTCTCTCTCTGAAATAAGAAACGAGAGGTATGACTCTCGGATCACAAGCAAGAGCTGAGTCAGCTCCAAAAATATTCTGGGACTTGGATGCTATGTTATGATCGTAGCATTACTATCCATATTGAATTATGTATAACCCTGTGATGAAATCTTTGATTTCGGGATATAATAGTGACTGAATGACAGCCTTTTATAAAGATTGAGGTCATGATAATTGTTGCAAAATCCGAAGTAATATGACCCTGAATTATATCCGCATAGCTAATTTCGCATCATATTTATTATTAATGTAAAAAAATCATCATATCATTAATTTTTAACGACCGCCTTTATGCAAACTAGAATCGATTAAAATTGAAGTTGACCGGTTACGTCGGTTGAAAGAAATTAAATTCTTTTATAAACTTACCGAAATATTTATGTTGTGGCTCTCTTTAAATATTCATTGTCATATTGAAGGATATAAGTACCATTTTGTTGGAATAAACATTGTAATCTTTGTTATAGGTTCTGCCCACTTCCTTTTAGAAGAATAATTGCTATCCTTAGGCAGCCGAGTATCCTTCGGCCTAGTTACAAATGGAGGGGATCGATTTTCTTTCTAATAATTTATTAAACATTTCCTTGGAATTATCTATTGACCAATTAGCCATTTTCTTGTAACCGGTATAAAAAACCGTTTATTTAACTTATTTAATGTAGTTTATTTCGTGGTGACCTCCATTTTTTTAAAAATAGTACAATAGCTCCCCCTACAGCATTTTTTACTGGAGAATTAAATTTTTTTAATCGACCGATTGTTCTTCATTCATCCGCCATAATGGTTGAAAAAAAAAATTGTGAAAATTCACGTTTAAAGTTCACTATTTATCAATCTTCCAGCACCTGTTCAATATTGCATCGCTATTAACACTGCCATTGGCCTAAAATTACAGAGTGAATACTTGAATTCTCATAATTATCTTATGAAATTCTTATTTTCACTACTATATTTGGTAGGTACTACGCCGTTCGTCCATATCATTGTGCGCTTCTGTCACATAAAGAGGTATTAATTACTTAGAATATTTATGATCAAATAAATTTTATTCGCATTTGATTAATGTTTAATGTTTTTTAAGTGGAAAGTCGTCTCTAAAGAATAGGAATTATATTAAGGTCTCGCATTATAACCCACTTCATTTCCGTTCGCATTCCTCATTCTATGTCAGCCTTTCTGGGTTTTGTGAGACTGTTTTTCCATTTTCGGAGTGAAGCTCGAGCAACTTCATATTTCCTGGAAAACCCGCAGACGTCACCGACTTGTCGGAAGGGATTTCTCTCAAATGTTGCCTTGTGTTGACCGGTTACGATGCCATGGAAGTATAAAATAGATTTTGGGGTCGAGTACATGAAGAAGTAGGCTGATTGTGTACCAGTGAAGGAATTCGGGTGAAGAGATAGTCTTTCTCGTAGACCAGAGTGCAACACTATTCTATTGCCCGCAAGCCTTCTCCTACCTTCCTCCCAACGCGATTCTTCCTCCACACCGCCTGTTTTCCTCCCTGATGCTCTGCAAGATCTCCGTGGGAGACAGACGGAGTCCCTAAAATGGATCGAACAAGTGGACATTCTATTACGAGTTAAAATTCCTGGATCCCCGCCTTTAGGCCGCTAACCATCTTTGGAGCTCCAATTTCCTCCGATGTCTCTACGAGCGACCATTTGAAATTGCTTATTTGATTTCTAAATGTGATGTCGATCCGTTTTTATCTTGATTATCCATATAAATTAAATTAAAATAACTTTGTGTATAAACACGTACACGAAGGAATGGTAAATAATATAAGGATT
>LYUA01000699.1:915728-939222 GCA_002093875.1 Calopteryx splendens
CCGAAATAGCGTTATAGGAGTCTTCTTAAACTCTTTTTATTGGCTATAGGATATTTACCTTGTTTGAATTTTTAACCAATAGCTCACACGTTTTCTTTCAATTAAATACAAATGAAATAAATCACAAATTTTTGTCTTTCTGCCCCGTCATTCGGCCGCACGGTTCAAGATATCGGCAAACACCCAATAAAATAAAAAAAAACAATGTGATAATGCCCGTTCTTCGTGGCAAACATAATGGAAGAGTGTGAGGAACTGGAAAGTTAGCAGAAACAGTAGGAGGCCGAGTGGTAGAGTGAGGGTTGCCAGAGGTAATAGGTAGCAAAAACGGGGTCTTTTACGGTCGTCCACCCACAGGTGATGTCTATCCTGCCTGACGGAGCGTCAACTTTTGTGGTGTATTCTAAATTTTGTTCTTTCACTTTTGTTTTCCTTGTTCTCCATCCTTTGGGATCTCCTCTTCTTCTCTCCATATCCCTGCTTTCCTTTGCAGTCTCTGGTTAGTCTGCGCTACCCCGTACAATCACCCTCGGAACAAAATTTGCTTGAAAATTTTTTGTTTTCGGAAACGCCATCTGCTCTTTTGACTCATTAGTCGGTGATTGGAGAAGAGATCTACTCTCATAGAGCTATTCAGAGGGAAATACTTCGTAATTATTCAGTTCAGTTTTATCATTGTCTTTATTCTTAAAATTCAAATCCTTGAGTCATAATCGTCTCCTTAATCATTTGAATACAACGTATGGTTTAATATTAGTGGTAGTCACCTCTGCGGATGATTCGTCCTTCACTGTCCCTCATAAATATAGTCCCTCCCTGTAGTCTTTATCCAAAACCCTTCCCTTGTACTATTCCAGTCCTTTCTTTTTCCATTTTCTTGCTCCTTCTTTCTTTTGTCCGCACTCACCCACCCATGCTCACCTACCCTTGACTGTGGTGGGCTGCCCTCGCTCAAGGCTGTCTTCCTTAGCCTCACTTTGAAACCGCAACGCATATAATCGTGTGCCCGAAATGTTTTTTATCCAGGCTTTCTTTGGTTCCTTCGGCTGTCCGTGGCACAAGACGTTTAGATGGTATGGGAGATTTAAAATGCATGCAACTCATAGAAATATTCTGAGCCATTATTGCTAAATTGTGAAAATATTTTTGAACTTGGAAGGGTTCTAAAATTTGTAATCCATCTCTACCGCGGAGTTTATTTGTAGAATTCGGTTATTTTTACCTGTCCAATGTCTGTTATATTAGCTCCTATAAGAGCCTACTCTTAATCAATACGGCTACTTATGAAAGAAATCCCTCCATCTCAGCACCCAAATGAATCTGTGATGTAGTTCTGTATGAAATTTTCTCCAGCAAGAAGTGAACGCGAACCTAAATATCCGAAGAAAAATGGGCTGTTCTTTAGTTGTGCCGTCCACATATGATTCCGCGAAATTAAAAAAAGTAAGCATATCGTAATTATTAATAAAACTTGAACTCTTATTAATGCAATCTTTAAAATTCCCTATTTAGGGATATTAATGAATTTTCATTGTGGTTCTACGTTAAGTATTTGCAAGATGTTTATTTATAAATCGAGACGATTACTAGTTATTTCCATAGGAAAACATGCCGTAATTTAACAAAATGAGCTATTTTAGCATTCACAAATACTGATGGCGTGAAGAAAGCAGAGGTTAAGAAAGATGTTTTGAGACTGTGACCACGGTAAAAATCAGTCTCCCGTTGGTCTCTTGAGTAAAACTGCTCCCGCAGTGAATTAGCAGGAGTGCAATCCTCCTTCCTTTCCTATTGTCAGGTTTTTCTTATCTTCACACCTGGACATTTTAGCTTAAAAAAAGCTCGATTTCTCTCACGCCTCGAAGAATTTTCTTATCTCTTATCTATTCTGTTTTCTTCTTTCCTCACGGTCTACTCCCCCATCCTTATCCAAATCCTTCCTTCCGTCCTTTGAACTTGGTGCAAGGCAATTTCAACAAACCATCCATGACCCTCCGCAACCACAGCTATGGAAAACTTTTCCTCGAGCTTCTACATACCCAATCCAAAATCTCCTTTCCTCGTCCTTCAAAACACCCATTTCCGACTCATCC
This sequence comes from Calopteryx splendens, assembly GCA_002093875.1. Classification (NCBI taxonomy): domain Eukaryota; kingdom Metazoa; phylum Arthropoda; class Insecta; order Odonata; family Calopterygidae; genus Calopteryx; species Calopteryx splendens. The sequence continues at coordinate 917,822 of LYUA01000699.1, forward strand.
CCCCTCCTCCTTCCTCCCTCGCCAGTTTACGCATTTCCACTCGCTACTCCTTAATATCTCTTTTCAGAACTCCCGCCTCACTTTCTATCGCTTTTTTCTCGTTCCTTCTCACACCGTGTTTAACCGTCTTCAGCTGTTCGTACTTCTATTTTTCTGTTTCAACTTACGTACATATCATTTAAATCATTCCGTTTCGGGACTTATGTGGTTACCTATTTCCTCTTTGGTGTGGCTTGTGCATAAGCCTCTCACACAACACTCACTTCTAACTTTCGGTAACGTCGTTAGTTAGCTAAATGAAATGGATATTATACTGCCATGAAAGAACACTTCGCATGGTGTTTCAGACTTAATAATAATTTGTTTATTCCAGCAAAGGCTGCCCTCAACGCAGTGTAGGTACTGGGGGATAAGGTTTTTACACCTGAGACAATGTCTACAAAAATGTGCTACCAAGAAACTATAAACTTTGGTTTATGTTATGAGTGAATTGGTTCTGTACTGTCATATTCTTTCTCCTTAATACTAAAACTACATTTCTCAGAGGCTCACAGTACATAGTCGCTGTAACGTTACACATGGGCGTTTATCGCAGTATTTCTAACCGTAGTTTTCACAATTCATTAAAATGACGGCAGATACTTTTAGGATTAAAATGATAACATTTCAATGAGATTATCATCCTCATGGCAGGATGAAACTTCGTTCAATTGTGTAAATCGATGATTCGGTTAACCGATGTTAATTAAAAGCAACGGGCCATTCACTGGGAAATGCGAAGGTTATTTTTAATTGATCAATAGATTCGTTGCCCTTGCATTAATTCCTTTGAATCGATTCTCATTGTATTATATATGCACCAATTGTCTTTTAAATAGTTGCAATACGCTATAAATAAAGTGCCGTAAGTATCTCTAATTTATATATTTATCTCGTCAACTTAGGTCAACTAGATGCACTTCTGTGTCGTACGGGACTCTACGATATCAGCTTAAAAACCCATAGAGAAACTACGCTATTTTAATCACCTCGTTGGACTCTTCTTAATGTTTAGTCTACTCTTACATAATTTCACTTCGTTAAAGGCATTAGCACCTAGGAAAAGGGAAATATGCAGTCATTTCAACATTTGCAATATTAGTATACTTTATAGGAAGTAAAATTGTATCACTCATTTCATCCTCTGATCATAGTGAAATAGATACGTGTTGAACTACTTGAACGAGACACTATACTTGGGTCTATCGACACTTCTAAATTTGTTATTCTTATTACGTAATTATTTATAATTACTATATAATTAGTAATTATAATAAATTTCTTATATTAAAGAGAAAAGAAACAACCCAAGCGAATTACATCAACCCATAGATCCACCCAAGTGCATTAAAAATTCAGTTAAGTGCATCATATTTTATATCATAGAGAGCTTAACATTTTTATAGTTAACTGATCATCCTTTACGCTTCTAAAGATCCCAGAAAAATTACGTAATACCACTATTTTTGTGTTTTCAAGCGACTGGGAAAAATTTTGGCAGGAACCATATAGTGCGAGCTGAAGACACTAAATATTTTCACATAATTTTCCTAAGATGCGGTTCATTTCTAGCTCGTACTAGCCTACTTTTCTAAAAGAAATTAACTTTTGCAGTTGCGCTCGGTTCCCCATTTTTCTATGCTTCATTTTCCCCTAAAGATTTGGAATCAAGATAATAATGCCTTTGTTCGTGATTTAAACATTTAAATAAGAGAATATTATTTCAGTTCTTTAACTAGTTATTTTTGTAGGCCTTCATTTTTAATACTCGAACCTTCCGCGTATAATATTCAATTTCATTTAGGTATCTGCAGTTCAGTGGATTTGTTTTCCAGGCAAATTATTTCTCAAAAAAAATATAAACTTTAAAGTCCACTTTATCATCTATGACTTTTATTTAGAGAAAAACATGGCGGTTAGAAGATAATCTGTTACAAATACATGGATAAACTATATTGTTATTGTGGTATCTAAACTGACCCTCGATTTTTCAACTTGCAATTATAATTTATTTAAATATTCATTTTCATTCCTTACTTATGCCTTCATCGCCTTTCTTTCATTTCATTCTTTCCTCGACCAGCCCCCCTCTGGTCTTTTCCCACCCTTGTTAACCCCCTTTACTAAATCAAATCCCCCCTTCCCGTCTATCCCACGCTTGCACTCTTAACTCCTCCCTCAAGGGAACCAACAGGCTTTCCCCTCCTGCCCCTCAACCTTGGACCACAGTCGACTCCTATTGGCGCAATCTCCGGGGTGCTCCCTAAAATGGGATCCGGAAACGCGATCTCCTTCTCCCGCCGCTCTACCTCAGGAATGGCCCCTTTCCCCACACCACCCTTCTCCTCTCGGCGCCCCCTACCGTCTCCCCACTCTTTCGTCAAAGCGCAAGCCGCGCCGCGTCACACTCCTCTCCGCTCCCATCCACAAACATTAAAATAGGCGCCGACGACGACGCTATTCGACGGTGGATACAGAAGTTGTTGCTAGAGTTGACTCTCCATTACCATATCGTCTAGAAATTATTATTACATCTCTGTCTAATTACGTTCCTTAATCATTTCCTTCTTTGCTAATTTCTCATCCAAAGTTCTCATTCTCGTAACCTTTTTCTTATGGTGTGTTTTACATGTTTTAAAAGACTGTTCAATATAGCCTATGAAGGACATGGAGAATTGCTACCGCACTATAATTAAATGTTATCATCGTCGGCGAATCATTCTCAGCATTAATCTACAATATTAAGATTATAGGAATTGGGATGACACATAATTATTCCTCTTAGGTTAGGAATGAGTGGGCAAGTACAACCCTGTCAGGATGAGGTATTGTTTCTAAATGCCTCAAAAGCTCAAATCCTGCATCAAGTGCTTCTGTAATAACTCTAAACTCAAAAATAAGTATCACAGTAAATTGGGGAAAGTAAATTGGATTTTTTTGTCCTTGTGTTTCTTTTAAGTCTATTGAGAATATCAGCTATATATTTCATGTAAATTAAAAATTATAGGGGAGGGAAAGGAGGATCCCATAGGGAGTTTTTTTGTCTCTCTTTGTATTTAGCCCCTATACTGCTTAGACTCACCCCTTTGCATTAGACAACTATGAATGTCTTAATTTAGAAAATATGAGAGTATTTTACTCACACCACTATGATAAGGCGAAATTGGTAAGAGATTTAGGAAAAGGTAAATTTAATAAATGAGAGAGATTTGAGGAAACATCAAAAATTAAAAAGGAATTTTTAGGTTCACTTTTGGTTAAGTCATGAAATATAAGATAGCCATTTACTGATCAAACCACAAAGATAATATAATTTTCTGCATTCCACATGGGATAGTTTACTTATTAAAATAATAACATATGATTCCAATTGTACTTATGCATTTTCAGTAAATATTTTCTTATTTATTATTGCATAATTAGTTTAATTTCTTACTTTATTTGATTATTCTATAAAGGGGGCATTCACTTTTTACTCAATTTTCTTCATGAATTAAGTAGATAGACCCAAAAAATGATTATTAGTAAAATTATTTATTTTGCAATCATCTGTAAACCAATAAAGCAAAAATGAAACTACCCTAAATTTACCGTCCATTCCATTATATGTCACAAGATTCAGCTCAGCCATTGTCAAAGCAAGATAAGAGCGTAAGCACCATGGGTGTTCAATGGAAGTGGCTTGTATTGTAAAAACTATGGCCCTGCCCCTTCAGTGAAAGGTTTATGTGCACTGATGTTAAACCACCTATAGCTCGGAAGTTATGTGACAGATTAAAGAACAGAAATATTAGGGTATTTTTTTATAACTCTATCAGAAACAGCAACAAAAAATTGATGTAATCCAAAATGAAAAATTATATAGCATAAATCACACTTGAATGAAGCTGGGTACTTCATTTAGTGCATACTAATTTTCCTTTGCCACCATTATCATGGTTCTTTGAGTGCAGCAGCATCCTCATTACCATGGGGTTTATTACCCTAATCTATGAGATAAATGATAGAGTGAAACCTATTTGCAGGGATATATAGAAAAAAACTGGAAGGAGAAAGCAGAGAGAATATTGTAAGAAATGTGCCACAAAGCATGGAATATAATATTTTTCATTGCATTATTTTTGTGCATGATTTTCGAAGTAAACAGTATAATTCAATACATTTTCATGTATTGTTCAAGGCTATTTAGGGCTTTAGAACTCATTCTTATTTTTTATCTTTTACAGTCCAAGGCATGCTGTATGGAAGTTCTCCACAGCAAATGTAAGTATAATTTTCAAAATTTAAAACAGTAACACTAAAAGAAGTGATGTAACATGGTAGATGCTTATGCTAATTTAATCACATTCAAAACTTTAATGTTTGACCTTTTAAAACCACTTCACTTTAAAGTATAATTCTTAATTCTAAATTAAGTATGAAAAGAGAAAATTCTCTCAATGTGAAAGGTCAGAATTGGCCTCTGCATCTTGATTTGATATCCGGATTAATCAAATGTTGGTATGATCTGTAGTCTGATTGGATTTATTCTTAGATCCAGATGATTTTATTTAAGTTAGAAGTTACAAAGACAGTTTTGAATAATAGGTATCTAGGTACTAATGTAATTTAGTGGTTGCTATTTGGAATTTCAGAATCAGTAAGGTGTATGTGGTAATCACTGACCCTTCTTTCCCCTCTCATTCCCATCTTGTGAGAGTTAGAGCTTTACTTTGTGGAATGCACAATGCTATTTAATTATAAATTTGATCAAACTCTTCAACTCCCTCGTGAAGCATTTAATTTTATCTCATTCACTCACTGGATATCTCTTGGATTGATGTTTATTGCTTCTATTCCTTTCTTTCTTCTCTTGATTCTCCTCATGCATCTATCTTTAATTTATAACTCTTTGTTCTTCCTTTATCTATTGGGCCTAGTTCAGTGTTATCATTATTAATTGATATAATTTATCTTGAACCAGTAGACATCCAAAAATATGGATACACAAAATTTGTAGTGCAAAAGCTTAACTGCTTCTGTTGGAGAAGTTTCTATGCATAATAATATTTATTCAGCATTTTAGAATATTTTGGAAGTTCAAACTACATACAATACCTAGGTGCAAGTAAGCCTTATTAATTCTTATCAAGTTGACTTCATATAACTTTTTAGCTGTTCTAAATTCCAACTATAATAGGCTCCCCTCCATTAAAATGAAGCCCTTAGTATTGTCTGATCAGTGCATGTTTTAACCCTCTTAGTCCCACCTACTTTAAGAATTACTGGTTAGAAATGTGGAGGTATTTGAATAAAATGTTACTAACACCTTAGGAAAAAATTGTGCTTTGTGGATATATTCAAAATGTACAATACATTGCTAATTAGAAGGAATAACAAATTTAAAATACATTATTACAAATATATGTTTTGTAAAGTAGAAAATAAAAACTTTTACCATTAAAAAAATTATGCACTGCAACTAAAATAAAATTAGTTTTGATTTTTTATTTTCTATGAGAATGGACTGATATATCAGCCCATGGGAATTTCACCTGAGAAGCAAAAGTCTTTATATCAGCCAGTGGCCCTAAGAGGTTTAATTACTACTACCTAACTGCTAAAAATAAAGTTTTGCATACAGAAAAACTGAAGACCGAAAATATAAGCTTGAAAGTGTGAATGAATTACTGCTGCTGAGTATGTAGAAAATTTCAAAGTACTTTCATAGGGTCCTTATTGTTAACTGTTTACCTGAATTTGTTTCCAGAATAAGTTGTCAAGATGTCATCTTTCTAGCAATGGTGCTTTCTTTTCATGGCAATAAATCCTCAGCCTCCCAGAGGTTTGCCATTTCTCTGTAAATATAGTCATAGAGGTTAGGCATGGGCTCGCAGGTCAGATATGAACTGCTTTCTATTTTCAATCAACCTGCAGGACATTTCCAAGTGCATAGTAAAATTGCCTTATGTAAATAATACTATTTTACCCTTTTTACTGGAATTAGTTCTTGAAATAAGTATTGTATTTTTAGAAGTTAATAACATAAGCAAACTTCACCCTGAAATTCTCATCTTACCCTTAATAACAGTTCAAAATATTGTATAGACTAGAATACTTTAAGGTGACTTAGTTGTCTCTAGAGATAACTAAGTCAACTTTAGGTATTCTAAAGCTGAAGAGAAGCTGCATGGCCATGGTACGGTCTGAGTATGATGTGTGTGAATGGTAAAAAAACAACATAATTTGTTAGCAACATGGCATATGTGTTTCCACCTTTGTTCATTTACTTAGAAATTCACATATGCCCCTTCAATGACTGACAGCATAATAAGGGAGTAGCAAGAATATCTTTGACTATGAAAGTGGCAACTCACTGTTGGCCAAAGAATGCCACTGTGCTTGAAGTTTCTATTAAAAAATCCTTTGTTTTTTTAAGCTTTCTACTGTAAAAATTCAATGTGGTTTTATTTTCTCATGGAAGAATAAAAAATAATAGAATTTTAAGTGTAGGAAGTTAAATGAAATTAAGCGAATAACTTATTGGATTTTTACAATCAGAATATTTATTTTATGTTATAAAATGGCGATGAATTATTTTAGAACAATTTCAATTTTTTCCAGTGGGAAGAATAAAAATAATAATATAATAATACCCTTGTCTTTTGGCACTGCAACGAAAATTTATGAAAAAGCCTTTTCCAGTCTACCTAATTAAATTTTTATGTCAGTAAATTGTCTGTTAACTTGACAGCACCCTAAAGATTTTAGACATTGAGCTGCCATTGCTATCTACCATCCTGGAGGTTAGAAGGTTCTTTTGAAGAGGTGAAATGTGCAGGTGCCTTGGCGTACACTTTTTATGAAAGAACTTTTTGTGCCAGTCTTCCTAGTCTCCATCATTTCTTCATGGAGATTTATTCTTTATAAAGACTTGTTTATTTTTTTGGAAACATAAATAATTGCTTTTTATTTTAAAAGAATTAAAATCCCAAAAATGACATCATTGAAAAGAAAATAAGACATGACAATTATCAATTTTTTTCAAAAGAGATGGAGTACGGAATATTTTTTAATCTTGTAAAGGATAAACCTGTATGTTTGCTTTATTCATAGTCAGTTTCTGTTGTTAAAAAATATAATATTAAAAGGCAAAATATTAGTAAGTATTGTAATTATGAAAGTTATAAAGGACTACAAAGAAAGAAAAATGTATGAACCTTAAGGCTGCAAAATTTATGGAACTTAAATATGCATCAAAACATCACTCATACTACAATTGTAGTGTACATTTTTTGGAAGTAAAATATGCCCAAAAAATTGAAAAATTACTCAGATGCTGGATTTGTAATTGAGTATTTGCAAGGTATTATCACTATGTTGTGTCCAAACAGAAAAAAATATAAGTTGATAATATAAGCATATATCATTGAACCATAAATAGGAGAATTGGTGAGATTGCTGCTAATGTGGGAAATACTGTGACAAAACAATTGTATCAAGATATGAATATTTTTCTACCACCCTGAAAAGAGTACTGGTGTTTCAGATACAACTCAGCAATAAATATTTGTGTGTGGTGTGGATATTAATTTTCATATGCCAGAGGAATTACTTGAACTTACTGAAATGAAAATTATTATCATAGATGATATTTTCAATGAGCTGGAAAAATAATAAAGTTGAAATATAAACTAGGTTTTGAGAAAATTTCAAGTGAAAAATACTAATCCTGCTCCAGCAATGCATGGAGAAAATGTTGCATAAATTCAGAAAAATAATGAATAGCAGTGGATGACTCTACTAAAGTTACTTTGATATTTATCTGTAAATAATTTAAAAATTGTCACGAATAAAAATCTCACCAAGGATAAATAAACTCTTTAAATATACACAAGCACGAAAGTCACGTATTGATAATATTAAAGTTGTACAACGCGTAGCATGTAACTATAGTGTATAACACATTAAGAATTAAAAAATGATCATTTTCTTAGTTTATGCTATAGGTATGTGCGTAGTTGTATCTAGATATTTTATTTTAAATGCTATTTTTTTACCTCTTACCAGCAAATAAAAATGCATGGATAAATTTATATTATCGTTTAGAAAAGGGAATTTTTTCTTCCAAAAATAAATAATTTACCCTTGGAAATTTAAACTATGCAATATGGACCTCTGACTGAAAAGAATTGCCGTATCCGGTCTGCTCACAAAAAAAGTTGGCCATGGCCTATTTAGATATTGACTCGATGACATCTATTTTTACTCTTACTGGGTATAACCAGTAGTACTCTGTAAGAGTAAAATCTGTATTTATATTTTAATGATAATTATACAATAACACATTTAAATTTTATCTTTTAGCCTTGTATCATATTAGTACAATATTTTTTATACTTTTATGCATAGTCAAGATTTTCATAAATACCTCTTAAAATAGAAGTATCTAATATGGCAGCAATGCATGAATATCATGGAATATGGAATGGATATTATGGAAATCCATGCATATTATGGAAACAATGCTCCAAAAGGAAAAACCAATAATTAATCAAGTAGTAGAATTAATGGAGTATGTGTTCTCACCATGAAAAGCGTTCGTTATTGTATCATCTTTCGGGAAGTGTGGACTTTTGGCCTTAATGTATGTAGTAATTCCTTCATTAGACTAATGTCTGCAGTTTAAAGTAAGCAATCTTAGATATTTCTACCTGTCCGAACCATTCCAACTTCATCTATGGCGCGATTAACGGGATGTGATCGTAGGTTTTCTTGTTGCATCGACCGCGATTGGTTCCCTATAGTTCCAACTTGTTTGTTTGGCCAATCACGTTGATTTGTAGAGTCATGTGGTAGCATTTAAAATTACTGTTGCTTTTTAGAAGGTGCCAATAAAATCATTTGTTTCCAGTTTGTTTTGAAGATTTGCGGCATTCGTTTTTGTTTCCAAATGTGTTTAGATTTTTCAGGATGTGTTACATGAATTCAGAATTGAGAATCGTATTGTTATTCATTGAATAGTTCTTGGTTAAAACTTCTCTATGAAGCTGGTGCCTGAAAAAATTAACACAGCTATGTGTGGAATGCAAGTCGCGTTCATTCTCACATACATTCTGAGAGTTTCATTTGCATACTGGACATTCAAAAATTTTATATACAAAAGACTTTTTTCCAAAATGCATTATAATTTGCAACATCCGGAGCAACATGAGACGATCGAGGGTTTTGCAAGTACGTGTTGTCACTATGTTTTTCCGAATAACTCTAATCATTATTACGTCCTCTGTACAAATGTGGTATTCCATACCTTGTAAATTTAGTAAAAGTAATGTTTAAAAAAATCAATGTTTGCTTCTCGCTCTATGACAATTGCCTTGCAAGTGTTGAATAAGGTGTTTAAAAAAAATTAAACTGACATATTAATTGTCCAGTAGAAGGGGTATTATTATTCGTGGAAATGTATCCGAATGAAATTTTGACCTTAAAAATTCTTAATTTTGAGGATACTTCAAAATTTAGTTTAGCTCGATTAATTGTAATTTCGATTTATAGGACATTTAAATTCAACGTCCTCAGTTCTGCCAAAGACCCCATATATACTTCATCTCGAAGTTTGATCATTTACCGAATTATTTATCCTAAGTTAGGTTGATTGATCTTGCAGTTATATGCACAGTCATACAATACTACAGTTCCAGCACTGTGCCATGCATTCAGGAAGGTCATTATGGTATTTGAAGTAGATAGGAACATGTGGGAAGTGGAGAGTAGAAGTGGTAAGGAGATTAGGACTGATTGTAGATGGAATATTTTTAAGAAGATATTAATGAATCTTATTTTGAAATATCTCTTTTATATTAACTAACAGTAGGTACTACTAGATGCATATTTTATAATTGCAACGGAGATCCCTATTTTATGATTGGATAAATAGACTAGTAAACTTATAGATGTAGCTCAAGAAAAATAAAAACTTTAAAAAGTATATTTAAATGTTAAAATTTGACTTTTAAGGTTATTGGATATTTTTTTAAATAAGAAACAAGAAGGTTTTGTTAGTACTTTCATGCCAATTCTCAGGCAATGGCCACATTAGAAATACATATATAATTTCAAACAGCAAAGAAATAGCTTGGAGATTTTTGATTTTCAAGGAATGTTTTAAGTTGAGCTTTGGTTTACCTGACATTTCTAAAAGAAACAATACCTATCCAATTACCTATGTATTTAATTTAAAAAAGTTTGATTCATTGTGTCTTGGGTATACTTTGAATACAGTGTGGATCCATTAAGGTTTGGACTGTTGATACCAATAAAGAAAATAAGTTTTCCATAAGTTATTTTGACTCTAGGCCTTTTTGGAATAAACTTTAAAAGTTAAGCATCACACCCCTAAACTTAAGATAAAGTCTATAATTATATTAGAGTTACTCAAACCCTGAGCTATACGTAAGCATATTTCATAGCATTTCGTGTGTACATTGACCTCGATAGTTATATTTTTTATTACTGATCTACAAATCTGCTGAATAAAATATTTGCTCATCGGAGTTTTTATAAGGTTAAGTGATATACACTTTTGAGATATTAGAACCTATGGCTGAACTCCAGGGTATCAAAAATGATATGTCCAGGTATTTCTACATTTCCTTGGTGGGTAGAGAGAATTTGTCACACTAAGTATGATGGAAGAATTTGGTATGTTTTGGTGAAATAGGCTGCATGCTGAGGGGGGATTAAGTTATGAATCCTTGCTTCTAGAATCATATTTATATGTTTATGAATCCAGGTTGGTCTCAGATTTTGAGGCATTTGTGGATGATATGCAGGGTATACAGCTATTTATGGATATCATTGACCCTGGTGAATAAGCTGTCCACCATTTACAAGAAATAAAGTGTCTGCACAGTTAAGGTCTACATTATTCAATCCCTCTTAAGATTGTCCGAGCTTTATTAGAATTTCTGATCCCTCGATTTGGATCCCTCAGGCGAATGATTTTTACACTGTGAATTTTTCGCATATACATGCACAGCAGCTGGTGACTCCGTTAAAGTTACTGCCGTGGCTCTTCTTTTGGAGTGGATCCCTTAATCCATAAATTTCATTGAATTTTTGAAGTAGGAGACTCCCATATCTGAAAATTGATTGTGAATTTGCCTAGTTTCTCCTGGTTTAGAATGAGTGATAAGTGAGTAATAAGTTGAGGTAAGATGAGTAATAAGTTTTTGTTAACATATTATATCAAAATAAATTGTCCAAAAAAGGAATATTTGGTCACAAAGGATTTCAGTATGTCTGACACTATTAAGCATTCATTCAATGTTTAATACCCTCTAATGATTGTGCATTTAATGACCCCAGCTTTTTATGTTTGGCCAAAGATTCATCATTCTCAGATAAAGACCGTTCGTTAGAAACAATATAATTATAGATGAAAAAGGGAGCATTTAAAAATATGTAAAATGTACACATATTGTTTTATTAGTTTCTGTAATACAAACAAACCACATAAGTTCAAGTTGATAATTTTAAAACCTCAGCCAAAATCCTACTAAGTGTAGGAATTGGAATAGAGAATACAGATTTGTATGTTTTAGCTTTTCCATTTTATTTCCCCATGGGTTTATGCCCAAGCCATTGGAATTTGGAGCCTTGTATTCATGATGCTTAGTTAAGAACCATTCATTCAGTCAAAATATTCATGTATCAGTAAAAAACTAATTTTTACCAAGCCACATTAAAAGTTCATTCCCTTGATGCATGAAAAATTATATTGGTTATTTCATTCATGTCTGAAATGAACGCAGTTGTGACTTTTGCTCGCTGAACTTAATGCAAAATCTTAAAATAGAATACTAACAATAGTCAGAATAATACTTTGACCTCATATGATAAAATATATGATAGAGTTAGAAAAATATTTAACTATAAAAAAATATCTGGTGAATTTGTTAATTTTAATGGAATCATATTTTCCTAACTTAAAAACCTGAGTGTTTTAAATGCATACACTGGTGATTTCAGTCTATCCTACTTATATATTAACTGTTTCGTTCCCACTTCTCAGGGCCATTATGGGTGGCAGACCAGGAGATGCATCACCTCCAGTGTTTGAACAAATATTTCGCAATGCACGATTTGCTCAAGGAGGTGATGCCCTATTCGAGGGTAAGGTCACAGGCAACCCCAAACCACAAGTCTCATGGACACGAAAGGGAGCACCCTTACACGGTAAATAAAATTAGATATGTTTAATTTGTTTGTAAGATTAGATATGTTAAATTTATTGTAACCACCTAAACATTAATTATTCATTGCTTATATGGGTTGTGGTTTTCCAGTGATAGACCATTGGGCTTCAATCAGAAGGCCAGGGTTCAAGTGTTAATTTTTGGGTCCCAGGTCATCCTGGGAAACCGCAGTTGGCACAGGGAAAGGAACTGGCCCCCCTACCCTGATATTTGAATTTCACTTGTCGTTGGGCATAGTATTAGCTGAGCTCTGCCCTTGCCCATCAAATCAATTTTCGGGCATATTAATTTGGCTTTTTATGTGCATATTACATTCATTATTAAACTGTATTATCTTGTACTAAGCTTATTATGAATAACTCATCATTCATTATAGAATCAAATAAATACAAGATGAAGTACGACCAGCAGACGGGCAGTGTTTCATTACTAATAAATTCAATTGGACCTGGAGATGAAGGGGAGTATACATGTACAGCCAGAAACCAGTATGGAGAAGCAATATGTTCAGTCTTCATTCAGCCAGAAGGTTTGTATTATAGCTATTTGATTTATATGCCACAAGCAGCAGCAAAATGGAAATTCTTGACCACTGTTTTAATTTAGCATCTTTGAACTATTTAATGATTAAGTCATTCTTGCAATCCTTATTAAATATCACTAGGCATTAAATGTAGATAAATGTCTCAAAATTTGCCAGATATATTACAATTTTTAGTGTTAATGAACCTCATGACTATTCTACTTCATGGAATCCATCATCAACTTATGTCCACCATTTTTGTGTTTATAACATTTTATTATTTTCTATTTGTTTTAAATATATAAATCACTCTGCCCAATTTTTTATGATGCCCATTAATCTTCCAATGGGTAATTAATGATGGATAATGACTTAATCCTTGTTACTATGTTATAAGGAAAAATATTTTCTTAGAAAATGCTGAATATATAAATGCGCAAACATATGAACAGGTCTAATGAGGATGCAGCGTGAACAGGTCCAAACACAAAAGCAGACCATGATGCAAGAGGCTGGTATAAGGAAGGAATTTTCTCAGACTATTGAATCATCTGAGCAAAGAAGTATGGTTTTGAAGGATTTGTACTGATTGATTTTGATAGTTTGATTGCATTTTTCCCCTGTCCAAGAGTAGGGTTGGTGTAAACCCTGTAATGTATAGTGTGCCTCCTCAAATCTGCATTTCACTATTTTTATACTTTTGAATTTTACATGCACTTTTGGGAAATTATATCCTGAATGCCTTTTTTTTGTATTCCATTTCTTTTTTTTCTCTTTTTGGACATGAATCTCATTTTTTACCAATCCACTATGTGATTGTTTTGAAACTCTGTCTGTATGATAATTGGACTTTTTGCATGCCTTATGTTCCTTTTCATGCACCTCCTTGTAGCGGAAAGCACATGTTATATTTCTTCATTGCTCAAAGATGTATACTTCATGCACTTCTTTTGTATGCATGAAATTACTTTAAAATGATTGTTAGAAATATTATTATTAAGGATTATATATGGTATTCATAAGTGATATGTAACAGAAGTATGCATTCACTTTTTCATTTATGGAACAATATTTGTGAAAATGTATGCATAAGGCTTATTAAAATGGTGTTCTTGTAATGTTTCATTTGTCAACAAGAAAATGTTATTACATTCTTGTGATTTATGTCCTGGAAAATTTATTAACTTTGTTATTGTTCCATATTATGTAGTATTTTTATTTGTAATTAGGTATGATAGTCATCCATGTCCACTGATTCTAGATTCATTGGGCAACTTGATGATAATTTATAAAACAATATGGCCATTAAATTATTCAAAAAAGTAATTACTGTTATTTATCATTGCTTTTGTTCAAACAATTGTCAAATCAGGAAATTATTAGTGACTAGCACTGGATGTTGTTAGTGAAATTGGGAGTGATTCTGTTAATATTTACTCGCTTTCAAGTACTATGCTTTCTGTTCAGAGACTTGACTCCAGTGAAATATTCTCTCTCCATTCACTGAAATATTAAATACAAATATTTGTATTTAAAAGAAAATGGAATGTAACTGATATTTTATGTAACCCTCTGTTAACCATTTATGCATAGCACAAGGAGATCAAACAAAAGGAAAATATTTGCATTGCTATTGTTCACTCATTGTTTTTTTTATTGTTGATTTGAGTTAAGTCTTCATGCATTCATATTTGATCCATACATTCCTATTTTGTAGTAGATTGAAAGTATAATGAGTTTTAAAGTGAGTGTTATTCATCTGCACTTTTGCATGCATGTTCTGAATTACCACAGGCAATTTTATAAAGTTGATTAGTCGTGCAATAATAATTCTTATAAAATTTCACTCAATAATTAGGTACACAAATGCAGTCTGCATTCCAACGCACTTCTGAACAACGAGTCCAGCAACAGCATGGTTACTCAACAAGTGGCTCACTAACATCTGGGAGAGTAACCTCATATACCAATGGAACCGTTGTTGAAGAGGTAATTTTTCTATTTTATGTGTCTAAGGTATGAAAGCATGTAGGTACCCATATTTAGCATGCTTGCATTTATTTAGGCACCAAAATTTGCACTTTTTGGGCTTGGGCAAGATGATGTATGTTTAAATTGTCATTACTGTCATTACATCATTAAAATTTAACTGTGTTAATTTGAAAAAAATAATGTATGTACATGGTGAAGTTCAAGAAATTTTTATCACTTAATATTATTTTTGCCATGATTTTCCTAAATTTACAAATTGATAAGTAGCAGTGCCTCTAAATACCTTTAGTTTGTTATTGTATCTTCAGGCATGTGAAGATGACTACGCATCAGAACTAGTTATATCTTCAATAAAGTTCAGTGGAAAAATGTTGATATTATTTCATATGAACATGAATTTCCACATAGTTTAATCTACAACCATCATGTATATAAAAGTCATATTAGTTTTTTACTTATGTATTATTTACTTAAAATATTTTCTATCATTAATAAATCTCACACTGTAAATCCTCCAGTTTTTATTATTCCCAGTATTTTATTTCACAGGATTTCAAGGTAGACACATTTGAATACAGACTTATAAGAGAAGTGGAATTTCGTCAGTCTCTCACACGAAGATTTATTGGAGAAGCAGATTCTGAATTATCAACTGTAATTGACAGAACTGCTGGACCTGTAGCTCCACCTCAAATTCCTCAAAAGCCACGGAATTCCAAGCTGGTGGAGGGATCTGATGCTATATTCCAGGCTAAGGTCGCTGCAAACCCAAAACCAAGAGTAAGGCTTTTAACTCAGATCTAACTATTTCATTGCTGATGGTGATGAATTATGAGTGTTTGTTTGAGTATGAAGAAATTTTCATAACATTTTAAAATTTCTAGCTGACCTGGTTTAAAAATGGACGAAGACTTCAAGCGTCGCAACGATGTCAAATGACTTATTCCAGTGGATTAGCGACCTTGAGGATTCTGTCTGCACTCCCTGAAGATTCCGGTCATTACACTTTGCTGGCAGAAAATACCCAAGGTATGCAAGAAATTTAAATACTTATGCATACTGAAAAATGCACTTTTCCAATGAATAAAATAATTCAAACTAGATTTCATATCAGGTGATGTAATACTTGAAAATTTAGGTCGAAGTAAATTATTTTCTTTATTAGAAAGTGAATTAAAAAAATCGTTTTGTTAGTTCCAATTCCATCACATCACACCTGATTCTACCCAATTTCTGGTTAATTGAATTTGCAAGTTTGAATCCTCATTTGGTTAATACAATTTTTTCCCATGATAATCAAATACTTGATAGTGTTTTTATGCAGTTGTTCATTTTAATTTTTGTTGTTCATTTAATTAATTGTTAACACTTTCCACCCAGCGTAAAAATTCTATAACAGGCCTTAAAGATGGCATAGGAGTGAAAAAAATTGTGTATCAAATGGTGGATTAATAATTAAATATTCTATGAATATTTTATGCTTTCGTCCTTGGTGATTTAAAAAAATGCTAGTGCGACAAAAATGTAGATTGCATTTGCCATTCAATAGTAGCATTAATAATATCAGTATCATTTATACTGATGTGATGAGAATCCTCTTATTGTCAGGGTTATTGAATTGACATAGGTTTGTGTGGGAAATGAGGCTACATTGACAAAAAACAGCCTTTTCACCTTACTAGCACAGATGTACATATATTAAAATAGGATAACCTATATTAGTCATACCTGTAAACTTGTGGCTGATATAATGAGGTGTGAACCAGAAGACTAAAGGTATAAAATGACGTCTGCCATCTAGCGATATCATATTACAGGTTAAAGCATTGAATTATTCACATCAGCTGTTTGCTATGTAATGGCTGGGAATGGAAAAGGATTCTTTCTGGGAAGAAAAAAATCTCATCTCATTTTTATTGGAGTGTTATTTTTTTCCTTCATCCCAATCCTCTTGTATTTTATGAGCATGCCTCGAATAGTCTTTTGCTCTCATTTAAGTCATGGTGTTTAGAAGTCATTATTTTGTATTGCAGGTTGTGTTGTGTCATCTGCATACTTAGCCATAGAACCTGACCTAAATAAAGCACCCCAAGCAGTGACACCTCAGCAGCAGCAGAAGCAACCTCAATTCCAGCAGCAACAACAGCAATATATGCAACAGCAACAATACATGCAACAACAAGACCAACAACAGGAAGCAGTTGAGACTGTAGACTCTGGTGGCAAAAGCTTAGCTCCCAACTTTGTACGTGTATGTGCAGATCGAGAGGTGACAGAGGGAAAGATGACACGTTTCGATTGCCGTGTTACTGGGCGACCATATCCTGATGTGACATGGTACATCAATGGTCAACCAGTTGTAAATGATGCTACCCATAAAATTCTTGTGAATGAGTCTGGCAGTCATGCCCTGATGATAACATATGTAAACCGCTTGGATAATGGTGTTGTTACTTGTGTGGCAAGAAACAAGAGTGGAGAAACTTCCTTCCAGGTATGTTAAATTTTTTTAAGAGTCGAGGTAATGCATGAGTTGGAGAAGAACTGGGATCCCCCTCTTTATTTGGATAGAAATTTCAGAATTGATTCATTAGATTTATTAGGATATTTGAGTCAAGAATAATATTTTTAAGATGAATATAATTTTATGCACCTGCTAAAGATGTTGCTCAATCCCATCAGTCTCGTTCATCTCTTTGGAAGTTTTGTTCTATGATGTTGAATTTTGCCTTGCAAAAACCTTTAAGAAAAATTATCAGCACTGTGAAATTACCATATAATAAAACAAGTTAAAATTTTATTGTTGAAGAGCTACACTTTGATTTTCAAATGTTGTAAAAGCTATATGTAAAAGAGCAATTATTGTAAAGCCTGAGTTTGAACCTCCAGGTTTTGAATGTAAAGTTTTGAAAATTGAACTTACTTCTCTGGCTGAATATAAACTATGTTTTTAGTATGCAAAAAAGTTACTTAGTGCAATGCAATAATAACTTTCTTCAAATTGTTTTTATTTGTCTCTAATGATAGCTAAAGTAAGGTTAAGTTTATATGAGGTGGGTTGATTTTAAGACAGGTGATACATGAAATTGAGAGTACTTGTATTAGATCTCTGGAATTACACTAGATCAAGGTTGGCTGTATTTTAGATAATAATTTGTTTTCCATTATAGTGCAATCTGATGGTAATAGAGAAGGAACAAGTGGTAGCACCAAAGTTTGTGGAGCGATTTTCCACTGTCAATGTTAAGGAGGGGGAGCCAGTGGTACTTGCTGCCCGAGCTGTGGGTACTCCCGCACCTCGCATTACCTGGCAGAAGGTAAGGTTTCATTACAAGAGTGCTCTACATCTTTAGCACTCTCCAGCTTCTTAGATTATTGAAGTTAATATTTGAAAAATTATGGATAGTGATTGAAATTTTCAAATATGTTGTTCATAATGAGTGTAAGTATAATTTTGAACCTATCATTTTTCTATAAATTATTTAAAAAATAACTTTTAATGTACATTCCAGGATGGGGTTCAGATCTCTCCTAGCTTACAAGCAAATATCACAACCATGGAGAGTGGGACCTCAAGACTTGACATACCTTGTGCACGTGGAATAGATGCTGGCTGGTATCAATGCACAGCTCAAAATGTGGCAGGTTCCACAGCAACGAGAGCCCGATTATTTGTGGAAACCCCTCAAGGGTCCAGTCCACAGCCACGAAAGCTGAACCTTCCTCGACCTACAAAAGTCATTGAACCAGAGTATGTGATATTATTGTTTAGCATTCATATAATTATAAATTATTGGTTAGTTTCAAAATGATGGCATGTTACCTAATTTTTAAATGAAATTGTTTTCTTAGAATTCCTTAAATGGGAATGCTACTATTAATATTGGCATGTATATTTTTTATGAGAATACTGTAGTGATATCTGTGGGCATCATCAATTTTAATTTTGTAAGAGGGTAATTAGCTTCTGCCTATGCTCTTGGCAAGTCCAAATTACATGATTTTATCGTCATGTTGTACAGTTATTCATCTGATATAAATGAATAACAAGCTGTAAGTGAAATAAATAGAGATATTTGATCCCAATTCTTTGATGCCCATATTACCCCTGTGTCATAGCATTAATCAAACTTTGTTTCTTCAATTATGGAATATATTTCAATTCATTTTTGTCTCCTGTTTGATAGAAAAAAATAATGCTGCTAAAAAATTACTTATTTTTGAACCTTTCAATTTTTAAATAATCGAATAAGTTTTGTGTTTAGTTTTACTGTGTTGATATTTTTTTCCATTACTACATCATGATGATTCAATATGCTATTAATGCCAATAATGTTTCTAAAAGTGTTCTTGTCTTAGTAGTCTTATCTTAGCTACTAGATTATCTCATGCCTCAAGTTCAGTTGGTCATTTTCATTTATATCCTTCCTGGTGACTAACTATTGCTTTACCCTTTGAGGGCCAACATTGCTGTGAGCGACATTGGCAAATTTTCCCAAAAAGTGCCAGTTCCTAGCGACTTTTTCGATGGATATAAACATAAATAATAATGGAGTAATTCATCCTTTATCTTTTACCCCCATTTTTTGTACTTCAGGTTATTTTGATGCAACTTTTACTTATATTGGTCTAATTTTCAAATTTTCAGTAAATAATTATAATGTTTTTTAGCCATTTTGCCTCTCATTTAAGTAACAAAGCAATGTTTGCATGAATTTGACAGTTACTGCATGTTTAAGGTTGTTCTATTGCCCATAAACAGAAAATAAGCAAATTCATTAATTAAAAATAAATGATAATTCCATTAGATTTGTATTAGAAACTACATATTGTCAAATTTTCTCATATTTTAAGTTATTTAATCAATTTGTATTCTAGATTACCATCTGAGCCAGAGGTCATTTACCTGAGACATGTTGAACGAGCAAAACCACATGCACCACAGTCTGAAGAGGAAAAGATATGGCCTCCTCCAGTATTCATTGTTCCCCTCCAGAATGCTTCCCAATCTGAGGGAGGAAGAGTTCATTTTGAAGCACGCATTGAACCAGTTGGAGATCCAAGCATGAAAGTTGAATGGTTTGTTAATGGAAGACCCCTTGAAGCCAGTAAGTGTTAGTAATAGCAAAATATAGTTTTATTCTGCCATGTAAGTTTATCTTTAAATCTTAAATATTATATTCATGATAATATTTTAGGCTCTCGTGCTACAACCACCTTCAGATTTGGATACATTTCATTGGATTTAATCAGTATCGTCAGAGAGGACAGTGGAGAATATGTCTGCAGAGTCACCAGCTTGTCTGGATGTGCAGAATCACAGGCTATGTTGAGTGTAACAGGTAAATGTTATGCAACAACAGAAAGACTTCTATTGAACCTTGTTGCATTTTTACTTCATGAATTCCCAATTTATTTTTTTAATTATTGTGCTTCATTTTTTTAATTTAAAATTTTTACTAAAGATAGAATGTTTTTGCATATTGGACCCCATAACATGTAATACCCTTCACAGTTTAGAAAAAAGGGATTCCTTGTATGTGGGTAAATATGGAAGCATTAGTAATGAAATTTAATTATATCCTTAATTTCATTGTAGTCGTAATATAGTGTCATGCCTCATATGACATGAACCTAAAGTAGTCAATTTTGTTTAACATTTTTTTTTCATTTTATATTTTATCTCCTTTCCCTTATTTTAGCTCGTGCCCTAATTGAACAGAGCACCCAACATCCAACTAGTTTGCAGCAAATACAGCAGTTGGAAGATTACTCTCGTTATCAGCGTACAGAAAGTGTGGATGAAAGTATGCTCTCTTCCCAGAAACCAAATTTCATTCGTCCACTCCAAGAGCTAGGGGAGCTTCAGGAAGGAAGGAATGCTCACTTTGAAGCACAGCTGACTCCAGTCAGTGACCCCACAATGCGTGTGGAGTGGTACAAGGATGGAAAACCTATTACTGCGAGTGAGTGATTCAACTTCTGTTTAATTGTGTCACTTAAGTTACTTGCTTTTTCCTTTAGTTAGATGTAATGAATTTTGAGTTTTCTTTTGAAAAATAACTATCTCAACAGGCATGTTAGAAAATATCAATGAAGTAAAGCAATTAGTCACCTTATTTGAGATGTTGTAGCCTATGCAATTGTCTCATTGATAAAAAAAGTCGTCATCATGTAATCATTTTAATAGATTTTTAATCATTTAATTAATGCCTTGTTTTATTTCCAGGCTCTCGCATTACTACGATTTTCAACTTCGGCTACGTCTCCTTAAATATATTGCACCTACGGGCCGAAGATGCCGGAACTTATACTGTGAGAGCAATAAATAGGCTGGGAGAAGCAATTAGCACTGCTTCACTAAAAGTTTACGGTTAGTAATAGCTATTAGGAATAATAAAAAACACCATTACAAACTGTCATTTTTATATAATCTTTATATTATTAATTCTGCAATACTGGGAATAAACTAGGTCAAATATTTTTTTATACCTATCTGGAATTGGTAGCTGCACATAAATTGAAAGTATTACAGTACATAAGTCTGTTCAAAAGCTGTTGGCACTTCGATGCGCAGAACGGTAGCGAGTGGAGGGGAAAGTTCCTTTGGG
>LYUA01000699.1:945947-969544 GCA_002093875.1 Calopteryx splendens
TATGTCTTTTGACCATTTTGAACAATAAAATATATTATTATTATTATTATAATGGAAAACATTTTTTGTGTACTATAGCTCGTACGAGTGTCACAGGAGACCTGGGGATACCAGAGCAGCAACGGTATATTGAAAAAGTACAGGAACTGGAAGCTTACCAGCAAGCAATGCAAGCAAAGTATGTTCAGGAAGTTCCTGAATCTACATCACCACCAGTGTTTCGGTCACCTATTGGAGATCAAATTGACATCAAAGAGGGTGGATTTGCTCATTTTGAGGCTCGCTTGGAACCTTTGGGGGATCCAAGCCTCAAAGTTGAATGGTTCAAAGATGGAAAGCCAGTGGAAGCTAGTAAGTGTTGAAGTTTAATCATATTTGCTTAATTAAATGGGTGTTATTACATAGGACAAGAAAATTAGGTATCCTCTGGTACCACGGTGCCAGTACCTAGGGTAGAAATCATATATATTGTCACCTTCGGCATGTACTAAATATTTCTTAGTGCCTAGTTAATAAAACCAATCCCTGTTTTTATTGAAATTCTAAAAGGTTTTGGAAAATGGTACCTATTGGCAAGAATCCTATGTATTTCTTGATACTAGGCACTGGTTCTTGTACTTACCCATGTGCTTGATACTGACCAAGTGTGGTGTATAATTAAAAGGTGTGTGAGTATTTAAATTTTCTATTCAAATCAATAACATTTTCAGCTCATGTTAAAATCAATTTAACCCTTTCTCTGCGGTGATCTTTTATTTCCGTACGCAAGGCAGTTTTTGAAATTTCTTTTTATAAAAAAGAAAGATTTGAAAAAAAATTGAGTGACCGTGGCTCCATCTATTGAATAAAACACAAACTTTATATCATATACAGTATTGCCAGATGTGCCTGCACAACAATGGAATATGCAGAGAGGAAAAAAAACCAATACGAGACATACTCGTCATATTCAGAGCAGGATTTACAAAACATGACGAGACAATACCGTCGATTAAATCAAAGATCATTAAACCTTAATTTAAAATGGAATATATGAACTACTTTTCTTGGTACTTACGTATTTAAATTTTGTTTTCAAAAATGTTTCCTGCTTAAAGTCATTAATGTTACTTTTTTATCATAAGCATTGGGTGAAATGTATGATTGGATGAAAGTTACCTGAAGTCCTAATGCTATTGAGTGCTATGAGCTTCTGAGAGAGTGAGCTCTGCTTCAATTGTTGTTCATAGTTTTATTTAAACTGTAGTGTGAAGGATATTTACATTTTCGAAGCCAAAATTTATTTTAATTCATGTTAATGTTTATATTATTTATTTTTGAAGTAACTTTTTTTATAAATCTATTGTAATTGGTTTATTTTATGTAAGGAAGTTTGAAAAAGTAAGATCTCAAAAAGCTGAAAATTTGTATCAATGTAACATAATTTTTTAAGTTGTTGAGATATAGTTGCATGTGATTTGAGATTAAATTCAATCTGCAAATATAGTCAGTAAGACTTTAAATTCAAAGTGAACAAAAATTTTTGAATAGCTAATCTCTATGTATTATATTTTTGAATCAGTAATTTTTTTATATAAAAAGTTTAATTCAGACATTGAGTCTTCATTTGGTTGCCATAAGGTATTATCTAATCTGTTATCATTAGAACACTTCTCATCATTTTATGTTGAAGTGATGATTAGAATTATTTTACCATGCTGTAACTACATTAAGTTCAATAAATTAAACTTAATTACAAATATGGAAATCATACTGTCTTTTGATAGTTGAGAAATAAGTGAAATGAAGGGAGCTAATAATTACTAAAATGCTTATGTAGTTGTTATAGTAGAGTACTTTGAGAGGAATGGTTACAGTACATATAAAGTTTTGCCAAATATAATTGATTAACTAAGCTCAATTGTTTTTTATAGGCTCTCGTATTACCAGTTTCTTCAACTTTGGATATGTGGCATTGACCATTAAATCAGTTACATCCCGTGATGTTGGCAATTACACATGCCGTGCAACCAACAGGATGGGTCAAGCTACCACTGCTGCAAAACTTACTGTGTTGAGCAAGAAGGATATCATTTTTGATTCACAGCATCCAGGTGGTTTGGAAAAGATACAACACCTTGAAGATTCCAGGTAAAATATGAAGATCCGTCAAATGGACATGGTTGAATGCAGTAAAAAATCACAATAGTAGTTTAGTACTCTCCTGCATCCATATACATCAGTGTTTTATCTAACTCCCAGTAGTGGTTCTGTTTTATAAGGCTGCCACTTTACTGTGAAAACTACAAGTATTGAAAACCATGAAAAAACTGTGACTTAGTCCTAAATTTTGAGTTTAAGCCCTTTGTCCGTACTCTGGTAGTTCAATTATTTTGAGGTGGCTGAGAAATCAGTTAAATTTGTCATACAAAAAAAAACACAGAGCAGTTTAACGAAGATCAAAGAATGTGCTATTTCTAGTGTATTAATTTAGCTCATTTTGAGTTTTCAAGGTATGTCATTATAGGACATCGGAGGATGTGGTGGTCCTTTTTTACCTTGATAAACCATGAATTTGAAATCATTGATTGAGTAGCCACCCTGTTGTAACAATTCTCTCAGTTATATTGGTTATATCCATTGCCAATCTTAAAGTGATGAGTGCCAATCTTAGAGGTGGTCATCATAACTGTGGCTCACCATGCATGATATTCTGTCTTGCACTACTTAGTTACACTGCAAGTAGGTATAAGCTCATATAAAGAAAGCTCATTTAAAGAAATATTGTTTGTTAATTTTTTTAAACTTCTTAAATAACTGATTCATACCCCTGGCCTCCAATTGGGAGAGATGATGTTCAAATCTCAATGAAGAATAATTTTTTCTGTCAAATTACATATATGTAGGTATATTAACTTATTCCCATTTTTATGACAGAATCCATGGTTCTGTTTTGGCATTTTCCTCACCCAATTTATTGTCGTAAAATATGATATAAAACTTTATGATAAAGAAGTTCTGTGTTGCATCACAATGTTATTTTGAATATGCATGGCTATTTGATGCTCCTTTTACAGCCGCCACAGCCACAGTGTCCAAGAAGAGTCTGTTGTTACACAAAAACCTCGATTTCTGGGACCTTTGAAAGGGACAAACAAAATAGTTGAGGGTCAAAGGGCTCACTTTGAAGCCAGAGTTGAACCCCAGAATGATATGACATTGCAGGTTAGTATCGCATTTGTTATTTTCAACTACAGTGACTCTACAATGGGCATGCTGATTCCATAAAGTGCTTGCTTGACCTGGCTCAGTTGAGTACAAATGATCAAGCAGTCATAAAGGAATTTTCAATCAACGGAAAAATATTGTTTCATATGATCCTGTTTCACTTCCTAAAATTAAACATTTATGGAATCAAGTGTCCCCTACCCACTTATCTTAATTGTAATATTAAGTTGTCCTGTAACAAAATAAACAGAATTAGTCCCAAAATGTAGTCAGTTTAACTTGGAACAAATACCGAAATTTGGAAAACTTTAAGTAATCAATCCTGCCTTGTACTTACAATTTGCTTCTTTTAGGAAAACTAATTGAAAGTAGTGTCACGATTGCTAATAATATGATTTTTGTGATCTCATAGACTTGGCTATTTTATTTGTATGAACTTACTTTGCAATGATTACACGTATACATTTTTATTACAAAAAAGCATATTCATTATAGCATGAATAATTAAATGTTTAGTCAAAGAAATTAGTACCGAATAGGGTGTTATGTTTCTGTGAACTTTTAATTTAATAAATTAGTTCATTAATGTTAAATTTGTTGTTGCTATGTCATTTCTGTGTCATGATTACTGTTCATTCAAATTTATAGTAATTATGTAGAAAAGCATTATGAATGCACATTTTAATAAAATTATAGATGGTGAAATTTTATATTCTTCCAACTGCATTAGGTTTCTTAAATGGGTGGAATATAAAAAAAATGCTTTTTTTATCACAAATACCAAGTCAAGATAATTTTTCTCTAAACACATACTCTTACTTTTCTTATAGATTGAATGGTACTTCAATGGAAAAGTGATCATGAGTGCTAGTAGGACCCAAACATATCATGACTTTGGATATGTTGCCCTTGATATTGTAAGTGTTCGTTCTGAAGATGCTGGTATGTACACAGTTGTTGCAAGAAATGCTCTTGGTGAAGCACAGCTGTCGGCACAAATGGAAGTGGAAAGTAAGTTTTAAAAGGAATATAATATATTTGCAATTGTCTGTGAAAACTGAAATTAAAAATATCTAAAAGTTTTGAATGGTGTGACAAGAAAGAGAATCATGTTACTTAATTTGTCACTCTAAAAATTATTGAACAATAATAATATCAGAACACACCTCATAGGGTGAGAGTTTGGACACGTGTGATATTGATAGGTGTGTTTTTAGTAAGCTCAAGAGCTAAGAATATACTCTAAGTAAGCTAAAAATCATATCATTCATATCTCACTCATTGACTCTTAAAATTTTATTCTTTGGATGCTACAATTGGGATGAATGTATTGTTTTCATCCTCAACAAAAGATCCATCCGTTCATGCAGCACCAACAATTTTCCCTGACTAAACATTCAATTTTTTTCTTAATGGTTATCAATAACCTGGGGAACTCCCTTTAAGGGATAATTGCTTGATCCTTATGCTTTCATTGATCAAGGCATATTCACCATGCAATCTTGAATGGCTAAATGAAGCAAGATGAAGAAGTATGAAAGGATTGCATTAGGAGGAAGAATTACAAATCTTATTCACATTTTTTGTCATATTCTAATTGCTTCTATGGAGAGGTGAAAGAAATTACCTGATCATAAGTTTTGGCCCCTGCTTCTTTTTGACAAATGCCATGCTTGTTGTGAACCAGTCTTCAAAGGTTGTGATGTCAAAACATCCACTAATAAATTTTTAGAACCTGGGGAACTTAGCTGTTTAGAATCAAACCTCATTGCCATCTTCTACCTAGTTGGGATGCAAGTGCACATCTTTTTATACTGTTCTTGTTGGAAGCAACTCCCCACTTGCTGATGCTATAAATATTACAGACAAACTCATTTAATTGATTTTTAAAATAATTGATGGGTATTTTACTTCACTTTTGACTATTACCATAGATTTTCCAGGATATTCACTAAAATATGTCTCATTATAATTAACTATGTTTTCTGGAGGAAAACCATTTAAAACTTTTTATAAATTTAAGATTAGATACTGTTGATGGCTCTACTATCTGGAACTTCTTAATGATTTAAGAGAAATAACATTGTACTTTTCACAAGAATACTCTTTATTGCTCATGACCAATTTAATTACATATGGTTTTGGGTTTTGTGACATCATCTGATGATATTTATGTCTAATGCAACATGTTTTCTTGTGGAAAATGCAGTGTTATTTCAGTTAAATCATAAATTATTTCTAAATTGTGAAAATATTCTTTGAGAACTTGGCTAGTCACTGATGCACAAACCCTTTTAATATTCTTTGCCAAAACACTCTGAGAGTTTGTGCCATCTCAGCATAAAACACCTCGCCCATTTCATCCCCAGATGGTCATCTTTGCATCTTTTTCTCATAGACCCCTCCTATTGAAAGACTTTTACTACTATGTGGAGGTCAATTGCTCTTAAGGTCCCAGATTTCATCAAGTGCTTTTTCTTTCAGTTTGTGGTTTAGTTGATTTTTCCACTGCAAACTCCTTGCATGCAGTCCTTAGTGCCATGCTTTTACATTTAACAATCTAAACAGCCTTCCCAATTTCACTCTCATTGTGCCTGTGTGAGCACTGACCTCCAATGACCCTCTCATTCATATATGGATATGTTCTCACCATGCTACCCATGGGTCTAAGGAAATTCACATAAAGCTTTTTGCTCACTAGAATATTTACAGTATTTAGATAATTTCCATGTGTCTAGAAATAATGCTGCCTTTAAAGGAAGTAACACTCATCATTTAAAAAACCACTTACCAAAGAACACTGTTTTTCTTTAGCAATGCAAAATATCACCCAACTGCTGCACCCAAAAATAATCAGTACTACAGTGAAAAGCAATGGATCCATCACTTTCATTGGTAAAATGCTACATTGTACCACTCCTTGTCTTGGAGACATATTTAAACTGTATAGTGAGATGAACTTGAGGTGAAACCACAGTATAAGTACCAGATTGTTTGATCTTACCCCACATTTCCAAACTCATCCCAATTTATGGTTGACAGTGAAAGTAAATGAGGAAGAGAATAATTTTAGTTTTGTATAAAATTAAAGATGACTTAAATGAGAATGAAAAATTTTCTGAAAGTAAATTTATTTCATAATGCTAGAGACCAGACAGACATATTTGTGAACCAAATATGTTCTGAGTAATCAAAAGAGGGTTGAGTGTGCGATATCAAAATTTTTTGAGAATATATGAAATGCTATTTCTTCTTGTTTTCAGCACGTTCTAGCATTGACACTTCAAGCATGCATAAGGTAACCATGGAAAAGACACAACGATTGGAAGAGTCTAAATTCCAAGAGCCCCAATACCACATTGAAGAAATTTCAAAATCTAAGCCAATATTTGTTCAACCATTGACTGATACTAAGCCAGTTGCAGAAGGAAAGAATATTCATTTGGAGTGCCGATTGGAGCCAATGGGTGATCCAACTATGAGGGTTGAGTGGTTCTTCAATGGAAGGCCTGTAACTGTAGGCAAGTTTACCTCCATGTCTCCTATGTTTAGCTGACAATTTGAGTAAAAGATTAAAAGGGAATGTGACCAAAAGTTTGCCCATAGAGATTTTTCTCATTTGGGGGTGTGCAAAAAATCACTCACATTTGGTATGCAGAAGCATCATTGGGATTTGAACCCAGGCTCTCTATTAAGTAGCCAAATTTTATAGCAATTGGGCTGCAACAAGGCACAATTTCCTTGCTGCAATGGGAAAATGTAATTAAGATTTAAGACATTTTGGACTGTTTTATATCATGTCAGCCTTATATCAGACTTATGGTTGATCTCCATTGTGCATAAAAGGAAGATTTTTTTCATTATTTATTTTTGAGACTGAAATTTTTAATTTACTATTCTTGTGAAATTTTCAATAATGACACCTGCTATGCACACTGTTTTCAGGATCACGATTTAAGACCTATTACGATTTTGGCTATGTAGCCCTGGACATCATACATGCTACTACAATGGATTCTGGAGAATATACTGTCAGAGCTACTAATCACTTGGGTTCAGCTCATACTTCATCATGCGTTAGAGTAAGTAATAAGTTTCAGAGTCTTTGACTTAATGTATTATAAATTAGTGTGTTATGATGATAATAAATTAGACGCATATAAGGTAAGCTATAAATACATATATTTATGTGCCTAAGAGTCATTAAATGTGGATACTGTTTTTATGCTGTGGAAATATATCATTAGCATAAGTAAAAACAAATATATGACTTTCATTTAAAATGGCTAAAGCAAAAATTAGGATAAAATACCAGCTATACATAATTGTTATATAATTCATATTAAATATTTTCCCAGTCATTTCATGTGCATACAACTCAGCCCCATGGGGATGACAGTGCTGGCAATAAAATAAAATCGCACCTGAAATATTTTATACCTATTTTATCAATTTTTTCCTCATTATAATCAGCATTTATGCCTGCTTTCACCAACCTTTCTTTGATTGACTATCATGTGACCAGCATCATTTTACTGATTGGCAATTATATCTTGCATTCATTTGGGCAAAACTTGATCTTAAATTAAGAATGGTTATTTCATCAGTAATTGTGGAATGTAAATGCTTTAATTGGTTGGCAAGACTAATATCTATTGGAAGTCGACTGACCACATCATGATTGATTTTTTAAGTAAATCATGATGACTGTAGTGATTTCAAAATGTATAAATATCAACAAACTATTCCAAATTTGAAAAGTCTCCCACTGGTAGATCTAATTGAGGATTATAAACTTACTACATATTCAAAATGAGCCAGCCGATTGTGCTTCTAGTAAATAAAAACAAAAAGAGATAGCCATATCTTTCAATACCACCTATATCAACTCTGAGATTATCTCAACCACTAAAACCATGCAAGAACATGAAATTTTGGGCAAAGAGGGATGTAGTTGATGAACTGGCTAGTACATAGAATTAGTTTTAAAATTGGATTAAATAGTTTTCAACAATTATTGGATGCTTTTTTTGCAAGACTGCATCATCAGCATATAGGAGGGTGGGTACATTAATCTCTCTAATTATTACACCTGCCTTATTCATGCATCTTTCTCTCACTTATTTTTCTCCATCACAACTTAATGTGTGTTGCATAATTTCATGGAAATAATTTCTTCACTTAATTAAACAGTAAGGTACATTTTAATGAACAAAAGATAAATATTCCATTTGGTACAAGCAGCAGATAGCAACATAATTTGTATTTATCTAGAAGATAGTGTCCTTGTAATTTTCACTTCATCATATCTCATATGGGGTAGAAAATTACAGTTCGTTTTACCATTGTTTCAGCAGAGGATAATGAACATAGTTGGTCTAGATTGTATGCTGTGACATTCGTTACTTTCATCATTTAAGTACCCATTAATTTTAAATGCATGGAGTGTGAGCATGAAGAAATTCAACTAAAGACTGCCGTTTTCAAAATATCCTAAGGTCCCTAATAATTGGCTCATTGGAGATATTAGGTTCTTCTATTGTTTGGTGTCTTTAGTTCATTTTGAATTCTTCATATTTTAAAATCAGCAACAGGCTGTGTAGTTTTAACTCAATATATAGATTTTATAGAAATAATCTAATGGGCCTATTGTGGTCCCTTAAATTAATGTATGACTTCTATTTATTTATCAGATGATAAAACCTAATCTGCCGTATTGTTTTATTTTCAATTGGACTGCCCAAAATCCACTGACTAGTGATTTGATCCTTCATCAATGCTGATTTTTGTTGGTGGAACGCCACTAACAAAATTTTCCACCAAATCAAGAAATGATCTGCGATCAAGTATTGCTTGTTTTAGGTGAAATCGGGTCTGAATGTTAACTGAGTTTGTGTCATACCCGTATTATTATTATTATTTAAAAAATATTGTTGTTTGCTGTTATATTTTGATTACTTTGTCTAAGAACATAGTTTACATAGCACTACATGGTTTAAATAATGAGGGAAGAAATGCTGAAAAGTAATGGTGTAGCTGTTTTATGTTTACTGGAGTCATTCCAGATATCCCTGAATAACTTGAATCTTCACCAATCTGCTATTAAATAAACTTCTTTCATTTTCAGGTGATTAGCAGATCTGATATTTTAACTGAGACTCAAAATGAGCAAGCCTTGGAGCAAATACAAATGTTGGAAGACACATCTAAATACCAGAAGAAGATGGTAGAAGAAGTCACAGTCATGCAACCACCACAATTTACTCGGCCTTTACATAATGTTGAAACAGTTGAAGGCACCAATGTTCACCTTGAATGCAGACTACAACCTGTTGGAGATGCTTCAATGCACGTGGACTGGTTTGTCAATGGGCATCCAGTTAGAACAGGTATGTCAAAGAATGTAGTTGAATATGTATGTTGAACAGTTGTATTAAAATATTTACATAATTGCTTATGTATTTATGTTGGAAAAGTGATGTTAGTAAATAAAAGGGTCTTGGACTCACCTTATCAGCCCTGAACCAAGATTGTGATTCACCATGTGAACCCTGGTGTATAATTATTAATTAATTTTTATTCAGCATCTGTCTTTTGCTAAATGTATTCAAGCATTAGATAGTGTCTGTCTTTCAGAAGATAATATTATATTCATACAATTTAACATTGATTGAATTTACTTCATTTTTCCATTTACAAAATTAAAAATCTCTTTTCAGTCTAAAATACTAGCTGCATAAGATTAGTTCATTGCTACTGATGTATTAAGCACTGAAAATAACTTAAGGATTTGCTTGTCTTTATATCTTTAGGTCATAGATTTAGACCCGCCTATGACTTTGATTATGTGGCTTTGGACCTTTTGGGAGTCTATCCTGAAGACTCTGGAGTTTATACCTGCCAGGCCCGCAATCAGCTTGGAGAGGCAGTTACATCTTGTTCCGTTAAAGTGATTGGTATGTAAAATATGAAAGATAGCAAGCAATATAAGAATTACAGAAAATTGTATAACATAGTTTTTATACCCTATCTCTTTAAAACATATTTCAGCTAAAAGAGATCTTCTTTTGGAGTCTCAGCATCCAACTGGTTTAGAAAAAATTCAGTATTTGGAAGACAGCTCAAGATATCGTAAAACTGAATATATGGATGAAGTTGTTAACATCAAGCCCAAATTTGTTACAAAACCTAAGAGTCTAGAAAATATGCGTGAGGGGCAGCATGCTCATTTTGAGTGCAAGTTGGATCCAGTAACTGATCCTAACCTCAAGGTAGAATGGTATAAAAATGGACGCCCTATTACTGTGGGTAAGTGAAAAATAATTCCTGTCTGCCAATTCTTGTTGAATAATGTTTCTTATATCAATTTTTTGAAGTTCATGTGTTTATGTAATGAATATCTACAGAAATTTTCACTTACATCCATGATCATTTTTACCCAGGTCACCGGTTCAGGCCTATTCATGATTTTGGATATGTTGCATTAGATATTATTGATCTAATTGCCGAAGATTCAGCTGTTTACACTTGCCGTGCCGTCAACTTAGTTGGATATGATGAAGTCCAGTGCAATTTGACATGCAAAAGTAAGTGATATTATTTTAAATTTTCATTGAAGGTTTTATATGATTTTAAAATATGACTAAAAACTTAGCAAATGTAGGAGTTTCTTATGCTTTTTATATGTATCTACTTTGGATATTTGACAATAATTATATTAGTATAAATCATGCCAATTATTCATACTTATTGTTAAAGTTTAATATCACAAATCAGAATAATTAAGCTGCATGGTTTCTATGGTATATATTTTTATTGGTGTGTAACGTAACAGTTTATTCTTCTATTGGCATACTTATCTTATTTCACCCATTGTAGAGTCTGAATATAATAAAAATATTTAGCTTGAATTAAATGTTGAATGAAAGGCTATTTGGTTTCAATACTCTTTTTGGAATTTCAATACTCTAATTGGTAGAAGGTTGCAAGTTCAGTAAAAAACTTGAGCCTCGCCAAGCGTAAACGCTGTAGTCTTGTTAGTTTTTCATCTCCTCCATATAAGTTTTTCTCTTCTGATTCATGTTTTGAACGCTATTGCATTTTTGAAACATTCTTTGAATGGATGAACCTTGAGCCCAATGGCCATGAGTGGAATGAACACATGCATGTACTTTGGTGCTTGTCTCTTGCATCACTATTCAGTGGACATTTGCCTTTCATGTTCTTTCCACTATTGTAAATAAAATATTTTTAATAAAAATTTATGATTAAAGAAAATTGATTACTAATTAGACATCTCATTCCTTAAGGCACTGCACAAATCTTGACTGGCACTCAAAATGAGATTGGGTTGGAACAGATTCATCACCTTGAAGACAGGTCAAAGTTTCAGAGAAGTGAGATGATAGAAGAGACAACATCTCAGGCACCTATTTTCACCACTTCATTGAAAAATATTGAGATCAAAGAAGCACAGCGAGCTCACTTTGAGTGCAGAATAATTCCTGTCTCAGATCCCACCATGAAGGTTGAATGGTTTCACAACAATGTTCCAGTAAAATCAGGTATGACGCAAATAGCTTCCGTTTATAAAAACCCATTGATTATTAATAATTCCCTATGATTAATGGAGAGTTAATGCCAGCTACAATGTACAGCTGTAAGGATATAATGAACAAATAGTTTAGTATGCACAAAAATTTCACAATGGCCAATATTTTGGGACTTTCTGGAACTTCTTGGGATCTATATCCATAATATAAAAAGTCAAGTAGTAAAGACTGGAAATTGCACATTTATATTTTGTATATTAATCTTAAATTTCAATAAAAATGACTATTTAAGTACCCAGGCATTGCTTTTTCCTGGTATAAAAAATATACCAATTTTCATTTTTAAAATAATGCAAAATTACCAGGAGTAATTTGGTCTATACTGTTATATATCCTCTTACTTTCCACTTTGAACAGAAATTTAGGCTTGAGAAAGTTCTTGAAACTTGATTATAACTGATTTTTACCATTTGAAGTCAAAGATAGAAGCAACTGTAGTGAGAAAGTTTATGGTTCCAATCCTTTTTCTCAATAGAAAAGTTTTCACGGCAATGAAAGTTTAAAAAAAATCTGATCAGAAAAAAATACATAAAATGTTGGCATGAAAAAGAGGAATTCAGTACTTTTTCATCAGATACCATAACTTGATCAATTAACATTTTTCCTATCTTTTTGTCTCTTCTTTCACAGGATCTAGGTTTACTGAAACAAATAACTTTGGATTTGTAGCCTTAGATATCATGTGTTGTTACCCTGAAGATTCAGGAACCTATACATGCAGAGCTAAAAATGCAATTGGGCAAGCTGTAACATCTGGAAACCTAGTTGTCCAATGTGAGTATATGTCTGTGAGAAAAAAAATTTTTAATTCTCAAGTTTGATAGTAGATGTTAGTGATTTCTTTTTCTAGTTTTTACATTATTCCAACTCTTATTTTCATATAATTTCAGCTAAAAAATCAATATACCTGGATACACATAATGAGGCAGCTCTTAGCCACATAACACATCTTGAGGACTCATCCAGACACCAAAGACATGCCCAGGAGGAGTCTGTAATATCGCAAGCACCTGTTTTCACGCTACCAATGCGTGACTTGAGAGTGGCAGAAAACCAAGCAGCTCACTTTGAAGCTCGCCTCATCCCAGTTGGAGATCCAAAGTTGAGAGTTGAATGGTTGCGCAATGGAGTGCCCATAGAAGCTTGTAGGTTTTACAGTATTGTGTGTATATATATGTAATAGTGCATCCAATTATTGATTTTTATCTCTGATCAATGAATAAAAATTTATTTACAGCAAACCGTGTCACCACCATGCACGATTTTGGTTATGTGGCATTGAATATGAAATATGTATACCCAGAGGATTCCGGCACTTATACCTGTCGGGCAATCAATGAGTTAGGACAAGCTGTGACTTCATCTACGCTGGTGGTACAATGTAAGTTGATTCTTTTGTATTTTTATATTTATGAAGCCATTTCACTAAATATTGGAGGTATTGATAGGTTAAATGTTTTTTTCTCGTTAAAAGCAGTTAAACAAAGCCTTGTTTTAGCCTGCCTTCGACTGCTTGTAATTCAAGGCAAGGCTCATGTAAATTAAGGCTTGTCATAAAAGGCTTATGTAAGTTCTCATTTGCATAAAAAGTCAAAATGTGTAATAAGAAATATATAGTTTTTATTCAGCAGTTTTTATATGCCAGTCTGATTAACACCTACTTATTATGTCGGTGCATCAATAAATAATGCATGAAATTAGTTTTAATATGTTTTGTCTACTGTTCTGTTTTACTACTACTCTACTGTCTGGCCATTATTTTAAATGTTCCTTACTAAATAGAGGACTGTTGATAATCCTGGATAGTGAGAGGGAGAAGACATTTTATTAATAATTGGATGACATTGATGATCCATAAAAATTAGCTGTTGGCCTCTGATGATTACCGGTCCCAAGCATGTGATGTTTGGAATTTTCAATAATATATTTAGCCTAAATTCAATGTGTTCAATTCGAAAACTATATGTATTTATAAAACCAAGAAGTAGAGTGGCATATAATCTAAAACAATCTTAATTTTGTCTACCTATGAATTCATAAAAACATTCCTATGATTTTAAGAATATTTTATCTCTTCCCAAATTAATTGAAATGCGTATTGATCATCAGCATTCTCATATAAGTGAATTTATTTTTGTGATTTTAATTAAAGGCATTAAATTTGCTAAAAGTTAAATCTAGGCTTTTAACCATACCAGTATGTATGTAAATTCATTGTGAAATCATTCTATCATTCATGGAAAAGGTTCTTCCTTAAACTGACATAAGTACACTTAGTAGTCTTTTATTTGGTGGCATTAAATTTTAGCCAATATTTTAACTATGACTTCCTATAGGAACTGGCTTTTTAATATAAATATATTGGTCTACTACCTTATCAAAAATCAATGTTAATTGGTCTTCTCATATTTTACAGCCAAGGCATCTTTGCTGCTAGAAAGTCAACATGAAGGTGCATTGCAGAAGCTTCAGCAGTTGGAGGATTCTTCCAAATATCATCGACGTGAAGAAGAGGAGGTTGTTGTCACACAAGCTCCACGTTTTGTGACTCAACTTAATGGTCCACATGAACTAACTGAGACACAAAGTGCTCACTTTGAATGTCGTATTGAGCCCTATCCAGATGCAAATTTGAAAGTAGAATGGTTTCATAATTCTAAACCACTTCAGCAAGGTTGGTAGTAAATTGTAATAGACATTAGAAACAGTGGATGTTAGTATGTATATGCATTTACATTTTTGCACTAGTATGCATACCCTGAATAAAGCTTTAATTGGAACGATACAACTACTCAGTAAACTCAACTGATGATTAACATTGATGTAGTCCTAATTAAATTAAATTTTTGTAAATTTATGGTGTAAATGTTAGGAGGATTATTTAATTTATCTAGTAATAATTCCTGAAATGTTAATTAGAAAGCATCAATTGTACCTTTCCACATACATACTTGTGTTTATATCTCCCTGAGAAAGGTCTTTATCTGTAATGACTGCCATGATAAGTGGTATTTATAAAAGTTATAGACTAGTCTTATTTGTCAACAATTCATTTGTTGATTTTATACAAAAAATAGCCCGTAAAACTAAACACTGTGTAGTAATTTATTCTTCAATTTTGTTTCCCTGTGTATGTAAGGGAGCACATCTTGACTCCTGGAAATGATATTTCTTAATTTATGTATTACTTGCAATGAATAAAATGTATAAAGCAGTGGAATTTTGCAAAAACAAAAACTTAAGTGATTAAGATTTTTATATTAGGTATCCATCTACATCATATCATATCCTTTGTTACAGGGCACAGATTTAGAACAACTTATGATTTTGGATTTGCTGCTTTGGACATTCTTACTGTGTATGGCGAAGATGCTGGGCAGTACACATGCAAAGCAACAAACAGAATTGGAAGTGCCACATCTACTATCGAGATCACAGTCAAGTGTAAGTATTCAATAATTATTCCAGTTGTAAGGGTGCCGGAAATGTAACTTAAATGCTGTACCACAGAATATATTACTTTGTAAAGGTATTTTTAGTTTATAATATAGATGAAAATTTGCTATTCATCAGTCTTTGATGACCCTCCCATGGTGAATGGATTTTGGCATTCAAAGTTATGAAAATTGAGCACAAAATATTAGTATATGCTTTATGGCAGCATACTAAATAAGTTTTGGTAAACATATTTAACAATGGTTGATGCTGACAGTTCTTAGATTTTCAGCGAGGATGCGATAGCGAGGATGATCTGCATTAGTCGCTTTCGGGAGCAGCTTTCTGTGGTGCCTTGTCGTTCAAGCTTTTGCGACCATTGCAGGTTGTATCATCAGAGTGGTTATCATAATCACCCTGATGATGCGACTTGCAATGGCCCCAAAAGCTTGGACGACAAGGCATCCCCAAAAGTGGCTAATGCAGGCAATGGTTGATGTTGTTTAAATTCTGCACCCATGATGATTTGATAATATATGAATATATGATTGAAATAATATAATAAAGTAAGATATACACATGTTGATAAATGCTTGTTGCTAATAGTCCGGTGACAAATTTAACAGTTGTTTTGCTGGAATGTCATATTGGATTGTCTTGAAAGCAAACTTGGTTGAGAAGCACAGTACTGGTGAGTTAGAACTGCATATCTTCAGGAAAGGGTAGGTAATACACCAAAATGATTGTATTAACAAAGTTTAAACATTTTTCATTAATCAGATTTCAGAAAAATTTCCCATAAATTTCCTTGAAATATCCTTAATTTTCCCCCTCATATAAATCTGGAAAATTGAGGACACCAAAAGTTCTGATAAGTGCATTGAGGGAAATTGTTCTTCCTTCATTGAGGGTTATATTAGTGATACCTTATTTATACTTTTTTACAAATAGCAATTGATGAGTAACTTGGCCTTTGATGGGATATTGGTGTCCACTTACCAGTGTAATCAAATCTTAATAAAAAAAATTTTTAAGGCTGTATCTAGCATGTAGAATTCTGACATCTTGTATTGACATGGGTAACAAACTAATTGGTACTAGTGACTGAAAAATGGTCTCTGAAAGAGGTTATTTTATAAGCTATCATTTCATAATTCATTATGATTTCAATAGGTCGCTCATCAATAATATCTGAAACTCAGCATGAGGGAGCATTGCAGAAGATTCAGTACTTGGAGGATGAATCTAGATTCCGGAAGGGAGTGCAAGAAGAACCTAGCATAATGGAAAAACCTCAATTTGGACGTCCCTTGAGAAATCTCGAGAATTTGGTTGAAGGGCAAGCAGCCCACTTGGAAGCAACCCTTACACCAGTAAATGATCCAACAATGCGAGTAGAATGGTTCTGCAATGGACGTCCAATTCCACAGGGTGGGTACATATCTTAGATTGTAGTTTTAAGATTACTATAAGGCAACTTCATTTAATTTTTGAAAATTTCTTTGCATTTTTTAGCAAGGAATAACTATACTCAATTTTCTCTATCAATTAACTTGCTAGGTTCTTGAGTATGTTACCATATAATGATAGTTAAAAATTGAAGAAATTATGTGAGTCATTGATCTCAAAAACTCATTTAGCAGGTAAAATATTGTTACAATGAAAAGGAAACAGTTCTTCTTAAGGATTAATTTTTCATCAGTAGTATTAGTTATTGTTGCACACCGGAGAAGTGTATACATTTAAATGGAATGATGAAGTGTCTCAAGTTTTATATACTAAATTTATTTCAAATTTTAGGTCATCGCTTCAAGACAACATATGATTTTGGCTATGTGGCACTTGATGTTTTGTATGCTTATGCTGAAGATTCTGGGACTTATATGTGTCGGGCAAGGAATGCTGCTGGGGAAGCTGTAACCACATGCTCTGTTAAGGTTGAAGGTAAATTTGAAAGGGCTGTAAGAATCTATGGACAAAGCTTTTTTGAATATTTCAAGATGGAGGGTTCCTCTGCTTGTGGAGCATATAAAATTTCTTCTCACTGTGGAAACATGGCTGTCACCTCGCATGAAGAAACCAAAAAAAATATTATCATAAATAAAGCTGTGTATGGTGATCCTTATAATTAACTTCTGAACAGCTATTCAAAGAGATTATTGTGCACAGGCAATGTAGTTCCTAACAGATTTCATGAAATGATACTTTCCTTAGTGACCTTAAACTGTTTACATAGTTGTGCCATTCTTACATTACTAATACCCACATTAATGCTTAAAGAATAATCATTTGTTTGCGTAGAATTATAGAATGTATTATAGTTAATAAATTAAATTTAGTCATATACATTCAACATGCTTTTAGCTTGAAAAATGTGAATATTTTTCAGTTAATTATCTATTCAAATCTTCTAGTATCCTAATTCAGTGTTCCATTAAGTTGATTTAGATAAGAGTCCCTTCTGTCATGAAAGAATCCTCATGCTTGCCATGGACATGGACACAATTGCGTACATGCTATTAAATGGATGCTGTAGACCTATTTTAAATCTCTAGATTGATTGTGAATGTATGACAGGCAAAAATTATCAGCACTAATCATGACAATTTTCTCATATTGTTATTAAATAAAAATTTGTTGATCAAAACAAAAATTCCATAAAATGACAGCTTGTTAAAATTTTTAAAGAATTTGGTTAAAATTAATTTTACTATAAATGAAATCAAATAAAAGCCACCAAGAATTTCAATCTTTTTCACTATGTAGATGTTTTGTGGCTTGTTCTAGTAAGATATTTGTGTTTTATTATTCCCAATAATATAAATTGTCATGGGGTGAAAATAACCCAATTTCCTTACTGATTATTGTGCTTATTTCATAGTAAATTACTTGGACCATGACACCTTAGTTAAAATGTATCTGTAGAGCCCATGTGTGGTCCATGAACCGCAATTTGAAAAACCTTGTTAATTTAATAGGTTTACTCAAAGGAATATGCTGCAACCCTGCATATAGAAAGATTTCAGTTGTTTTAATTAAGTTAAATGACCAATTTTTGAAGTTAAATCACATTCATATCAGATATTAAGCATGGCAATATATATTATCTTTCCATCATCTAGTAAAATTCAGTGAAAGAATTTTATGAATGCAATACTTGATTCAATTTTACATTATGATTCAATTTAGCAACCTGTGTAATGTAGTTATTATAGTTATTAAAATTCAATAGACTAAGATGGTTGGAAAAGGCTAGTTATTTAGAACTTTACTGGTATTTATTTTGAGAGTTAAACAAGTGTAAGGCAATGAGAAAGAATTGTGGTGACTATAGATAACAGTAAGAAATTAGAGTATCAAATGTTAGGAACTGAAGTTACCATGACATTTTCTAGTCAATTAGTCTAGTCAAATCCAATCCATGCTATTTAAAATTAGGATATCTTTGGGATAAGATATAGAGAAAAAAATAACATGTCGCTTGTAACTGAAAGAATGTTATTTTTGGCATGACCAGGTAGAAGTGTTAGTGTTATTATATATTTTTCATCCCTATTTATCATCAATTTTAACATAAACATGCCCTTCTCATAAAATTGTTATATTAATCTCAGGACAAAAGTTATGTGTCTATAGATCTAACTTATAATTTATCCTTTAACCAAAAATAATTACTCACAAGTATTAGAAGTTCATTGGCTCATTTGCATGTGTATAATTTCAAACTAAGGATCATATTAGACTAGGCTGTAGAGCTAATGATGAATAGGAGAAAACTTAATGTACAGCTAATATGTGAGAACTATAATAGAATCCCCATTTTAGGATCCATCTTGTGTCAAGATTTTTCAACCTTAAATTGAGTTAATAATTAAGCAGGTGTAGTTTGCCTATATGGAACTATGGATAGTGCAACAAAAACATTGTTCACCATGGTTGATTGTGAAATAGAGAATCCACAAATGGGGAGTATGTCCTAACTGATTAGCCTGTATTGCTGCCATCTAGATATGTATTATTTTCTAGTATCATAATTCCAAAAAAAAAGCATTAGGTGCTTTTGGCATTATTCTCTTTTATTTTTAATCTATTGGTTAACGTAATAATTGTGTACAAATAATGTGTTACTAGTCTAACAATGTTGAGGTGGTCAACTCCTTCCATAGCACAATAATTATTTGCTCTTTATTGCACTTGCACCACTAACTAACAATGACCTACCATAGAGTGACGAGTTTATTTGCTGGCTTGCAGTCCTCTTTAGAAATTTATGCACTCATTCTTAGAATACCTATATTTTAATGATGTTCATAGGAAGACATCAGTTGGACTACCTTTGTAATTCTCTTCTGTACTATGGGCTATCATTTAATAAAATTTTATTTCTTAAATATTCTTCCTTGTGATCATTGAGCACCATGTGTAGTGTATTTTCCTTTTGAAGATTATGTAAATGCCTTCTATGTAACTGTCTTGCTTGTTGGACAATCATTATATTGTCACATCCTTAAAAAATTTTCTGGATCGTTGTCTCTATGGGGCATGCCAATGATGCTTGGGATTTTGGTAGTGACATTGGTTGTAATAAATTTGGATTCAGCAAATGAGCTCTTGATTCTTTGCCAAATTTGGTCATTAATATTTGTGTTTCTATACTAATATATTGTATAAGACATTTCATAAGTAAATAATTGTGTATATGCTAAAATTTCCTCAAAATGTGACCTCTCTCACCAAACTTTGTAATTTTTAGTGTTATCGAATAACAATCATTTAATATGAAGGAATTAGGTCTGGATTTATTACTGTGTTTATTATTTGCCATATTTTTTATAATACCTCTAATCTGACTTAAGAAATAGATAATCTCTAAGTCCTTTGATGTAAATAATTGCGTTCCACAGCCAAATCTGGTTTATACTTGGATACTATGGATGAGCAACGACTGAAGAAAATTCGGGATCTTGAGTCATATGAAAGGCCAGCTAAAGAAGAGGTACAACCTCAAGAACAGAAGCCAGTATTTGTCACACCTCTAAATAGGTAATTGTAGAAGCATTTCTGTTTTGAGTATGTATTCATGTAAATTTAACTTATTAAATATCCTAATTGAATTAATGCAATAAATAACTTATTTCTAGCATATCCAGTACTCATTTCTTTTATTGTATTTATTTTACTACAGCCTTGAAAACTTGAGAGAAGGTGAACATGCTCATCTGGAGTGCAGGGTTGAGCCCATCAATGACCCTAATCTTCGAATTGAATGGTTTGTCAATGGTGTTGCTATCAAAACTGGCCATCGTTTCCGCACAACCCATGATTTTGGATATGTGGCGCTTGATGTTTTATATACTTATGCAGAGGACTCTGGTACTTACATGTGCAAGGCTACCAACAGAGTTGGAGAAGCTGTAAACACCTGCACCATCAAGTGCACAGGTTGGTAAAATAATAGTACCCATGATTTAACTGAGCGTGAGGTGACCGAGTTTTGTTTTAAATTTTAGTCCTTTATTTTCACACCAAAACATGTAATAACGAAGTTCAGATATGAAGTTACTTTTATGCAATTGCAATTAACAGAAAATGTGATTTATTATGGCTTGCTGATTGATGAAAATTACCATTTATGGTTAATTCATTGTAAACCAATCTGTTTTTCTAAAGAGCATATTTAGGAAGAAACTGAAAACCTGGTCTATTGTTACTCTTGGTACTAATGGTAGCACGAGTAGTTGTGCATTCATGCATTCAAATAGGTTAACAGAGGTGGGGGAAATACTTTTTTATGTAATTCAGTATTTCAAAGATGTGAATAATAATATTTATTTATTAGACATTTGGAAAAGTCATTGTAAAAATGAATACAAACACAAATATTAATTAAAACACTAAATCAATGATTTAGCACTGGAGAAATTCCCATTAGAAATAAGATGCTTTTGATATTAATCAGAATTGAATTGCATGTTTACCCCTTGAAATATGTAGTAATGTTCTTAGCCTCTTGTGGGAAGTGGTTGAAAAACTTAGGTTTTAAATAAATGGCTAGTTTTTGTTAACCTACAATGAGGAAAAACAAGGTCGTCTTTCTTCCTGGTTCCATAGTTATGCACATCAACTCCTGTCTCAAATAATTCTAGATTTTCCTTGACATTATGAAGTCCTTTATA
Source organism: Calopteryx splendens (assembly GCA_002093875.1). Lineage (NCBI taxonomy): Eukaryota > Metazoa > Arthropoda > Insecta > Odonata > Calopterygidae > Calopteryx > Calopteryx splendens. Next base: position 967,378 of record LYUA01000699.1, read on the forward strand.
GATGTAAAGACCATCAAGAGTCATAATATGAAGCTGCATAAAAGTTGACTTACAATGATTTCTAGGATCAGAGTTTGAAATAATCCGAATAGCTTTCTTTTGAAAAGTAAACAACTCATTATTTGCTGAGTCATGACCCCAAAGTTCAATACCATAATTTGGATGGGGTTGGAAGAAGACAAAATAAGTAGTTTTCAAGCATTCTTTGTTGCCTTGCATGGGAATTTCTATAGTGTGTATAGATATGGATAATTAATTGCCATATGTGTTTTGGTTTTGAACATTTGTACTCTCACCATATGATAACAAGCTAGTGATCAGATCTCAAATTGGAGTTGAGCTACAGCATTATTTCATTTCCAACAGTTTCACCAGCCTCATCAACTCACCATGCTCATGAGTGATGAGATTAATGCTTTTCTCAGTATGTTCCATCAGAAATCATGGTTTACTCTGTAGACCAATATTTTGTCCTGACCATATAAAAATTGGATTATGAATTGTACTGACTCCGTGAATTACTTTAATTTAAACATTTATTCCTAAGTAAAATCATAGTAATGTAACCTATGAAATCTATCATCACTGGGAAAATGTTGAAACCATATGTTTGTTTATGGAGTAATATGTATTATACTTTGTAATATCTGGAAAAGCAGATGTCACCTTAGAGGCATTTCAATCAGTAATGTGAAAGCAATGTGTCAGCAATGTGTTCAACAGTTCACAGCACTCTTATGGCATAAATCAAAAAACCAATGATAGGAAAGGCCCCAGGCTGGACAGTGATAAAATGAGTGATGTAACAAAGCATATTTGTTATATTTATATACAGATATTTTCTCAGAAGGTTCTATAAAGAATGTATCACAATTCTCCATGAAAATTTATTAAGTTTTGCTTTAGTTGTGAATAGAAACATTTTTTATTTTCATTAAAATTTTTTTAAAGTTTCTCTTACAATTTTGTGCATTTTCTTGCAAATTATGTTTTTTCTTGTATTTTGATCCTTAAATATATGCTACACGAGTGCAGGTAGTACGCATGTACATGCATCAATAATTCTCCTTAGCATGCATCTACATAAATAAACTCTTCTGTGAAAGTATACTCATAGTTCTTGAGGTTTAATTTAATTGTGAGTTACTGCTTATGTGTTCAGTATATAATCAATTCTCCAAAAATATCAATTATAATAATTTTTGAGGAACTTTGCTGTGGAAAGTTATTTCGATGAATTATAGGTAGGATTTCAATTATTTTCAATTTTGAAAGATTATTTTTTTCATTTCGGGTACTTTCGAATTGTGAGACAATCAGTTTTATTACAGTGATGTGCTAATTTAGAAGGCTGGTTGAAGGAGTGATCTCACTTTGTTTGATCATCTTGAATCAAAGCTTTGTTTTTGTTGTACAATGACTTTTTTCAATTTATTGTTTAAATAGTTTTACTTACATCTGTTAGGCCTGAATGCTTTTTGTGAATAAGAATGGTCATGCAATTTGACTTCCATATATATATATATATATGTATATGAATAATGATGACTATTTATTTTCATGTAGCTCGCCGTAGCATATATCTTGACTCGCAACACCCTGAAGGCTTGGAGAAGATAAGAGATTTGGAATCACAAGGCAAACCTACTCGCCTTGAAGTTGAAGAAGTTCCAGTCACACCTCCAAGATTTGTCACAGAGCTCAGGGTAAATAAATAATTACCAACTCAATTATTTGTAGTCAATTGTCAATGTGAGGAGTTCTTTTTTATGCTAATGGTTTGCTGTTAAAAATTTCAGGGAACAAATGAACTTGTGGAAGGACAGACATCACACTTTGAAGCACAGGTTGAGCCTATACATGATCCTAATCTACGAATTGAGTTCTATCATAATGGCAAGCCTCTACCTTCAGCCTCAAGATTTCACATTACATTTGACTTTGGCTATTTGGCTCTTGATATTGGCCACTGTGTACCGGAGGATGCTGGAGAGTATACTGCTAAAGCAATTAATGCTTTGGGACAGTGCACATCTACAATCAGCTTGCAAGTCAAAGGTTAATATGGGAACAATGTGTCTTTATATGCAATTGGGATTCAAATCAGAGGCAATTATTAACCCTTTTGCTGCCAGCCCCTTGCAGGCAGACTGTGCGAAAACTGCCA
>LYUA01000699.1:977764-989436 GCA_002093875.1 Calopteryx splendens
TGGCTAAAGCACTCGGCCGGAAATCGAGGGATCTGGGTTCGAGTCCTGGTTCAGGCGGATGCTTTTTACTCTGTGAATTTTTCGCATATGTATACTATGTAGTATGGTTGTCCACTTATTACATAATTATTTTCACATCAGGAAGTAGGATAACCAAAAGTCTAGCCACTGCAAAGTCTCCTCGTAACTGATAGTGGTAATATGTTATTTAAACTATTAACAGTCAGGTTTGTAATATGGCATAATGATTCATTCATATTTTGAACTCATGGAACCAAAACAATATAAAGAACTTAAATTCCTTAAACATTGTGAGCTAAATTACTTACTTCTGTAATTAGAGATCAGTGTATTGGCCACTTGCTATTGTACACAATTGTAATTCACACAAGAAATGATATGCAGCAATCATATGTTTGGTTTACTACACAAAATGCATGTTTTTATATCTTTAGTTAAATTTCAGAATGAAAATTTACTGCATTAACAAAGTGATTATTGACCAAAACTGCCCTGATTAACTTATAATATAGTAAATTTTTAACAATATAATTGTTTAACATGCAACTGGATAGAATTGTTATATGCACTTAGCTCATATAGAAGGAAATTGTTCTCTTTTAACAAAATTATTTAATTTACAGATCTTCAGTAATGGTTCTATGCTATTTAAATGATGTTGTCGTTGGTGTGAAGGTTGGTTAATGGTAATATAGCATTCCATGCATGTTTTAAATGCAAAATATTTGGTTAAATACTTATATCTCAGAAATTTCGACCATGATAGATCATCTTTATTTATAAATTCGGAACAATGGCAATTTTGATAATTTTTCTTTCTGTGTAATTTAGTTGACTTAGCTTGAAATTATTTTTTTTATTAGTACAATATCAATAGTTGCACAGCATTGTGTTTTTGTATAGTTCATTGAAACTTTTGAATTGTACTTGGGTACTTAATTATCACTGAAACTTTATTTTAAACTCCTCACAGATAACCCTTTAATAATTTTTGAAGACCATATTTCGTATTTTGTTTTTTATTCTAATTGATTTGTTTATCATTTTTATGCAAGAAATGCTATTTGAGATACATTATTATGCTTATTAAAGAATGGAAGCCCTTGTTTTATTCCTTTTTGACAACACACATTTTTTCAAAACAACTAAAAGATGAATTGAAAAAGTAATTTCAATTTTTGTTTAAAAAACTTTACCCATGGTGTTTTTGTTTGAATTAATTTTTGCTTGAAAGAGCACACCTTAAACTATTTTTCGACATAACTTCCAGCATTGTGTTATCTGTTTTGATTGTTTGCTATGTTTAAGTGAATAGAAGATCCTGCCGCCTTTGAAATAAGGTCTGTTATCCAATTTTTGAATGCAAGAAAGCCACTGAAATTCATAGGCAAATCATTGAGATTTAAGGTGACGGTACAATGAGTGATGGAATGGTTAAAAAATGGATTTAGACAGTTCAATGAAGGCGGAACAAATGCATATGATGGTCCAAGGAGTGGGTGGGCTTCTGTTGTCAATGAAGGTTAGGGAAATTAATGAGGAAATTTGAGAAAGTTGGCCTTACACAATTTCCTTACTATGCAATGAATTTCCCAAAGTTTAAATAGGGCTAAAAATAATCAAAACACCTTGCAGCAATGTTTGTCATCATTGGCAATGCCATTCTTTGAAGAGGGAATTGTGTAGAAAAATAGTTTAAGGTATGCTCTTTCATGTAAAAATATATTAAAACAAAAATACCATGTGTGAAGTTTTTTATACAAAAAAACTATTTACTTTTTGAGCACACCTCATAATTATTAACTTACTTTCATTTCAAATTCCTCGTGCAAAACAATTTGGCAATGCGAGGAATGCCTTTAAAAGAACTTAATTTAAATATATTTTATATCCTTTATATGCATGAGGATTGTACAGGAATTTTCTCTAATATTGCTACAAATACAATTTCTACAATTTAAACACAATTTTATTGGCAATGGTTGAATTTTTTTCATAGACAAAGATAAAATATATCAGATTCTGTTGAAAGCAGTAATTATTTTAATTCTAGGTTCACGATTCCATGTCACTCATGATTTTGGATTTGTTACGTTGGACATAAATGGAGTTGTTCCTGAGGATGCTGGACTGTACACTTGCAAAGCCATCAACAAAGCTGGAGAAGCAGTGACATCCACATCTCTTAAAATTGGGCGTATGTATTTCAAAAAGCATAAAAAATATTTAAACCATAATGATCAATTGAAAAGCATAAAATGTCAAATATCAAAATGAATATTGCTAATTAAGTCCTATAGAGCAATTAATATTATATGAACTTATTCAGAGAGAAATGTAGTGAAATGGAAAGTTTGTCTTCAAAAGCCATGGGTTTACCATACAATTTTTAAAGAAACTTGTTAGATATGTGTGACTTTTGCATTTCAACAGAAATCCATGCATATAATCAGAGGAAAATAGATCTTCATTGAATATTAAGGTAGAAGGGGCTTTGAACTTATGGTGTTTGTAATGAGAACTGTAAAATTTTCCTCTGCTGATTTTTAAATCCTAGCAATACAATAAAAAATGTTACTACTGTAGTGTCAATAAATATGTCATTACCACATTTCAAAAAAGGTTTTCCAATATTGAGGCTCACCAATGAGCAGTTTTGCCTGAATCACCACCCGCTTTGTGGTGCATAATGATCAATAGCAAAGGCTATGAAGATGATGAAGATTGTATAATGATCAAGAGTTGGAATGAGAAGAATTTCATATTTTCATTGCTCTTTATGACACATTATTATTTTAATGTAAAATTCTCTTCCATGCTTCTTTTTTGCCAGAACGCTCTGCTGTTGCTGGTGAACCACTTCAGCCTGATGCATGGCAGAAGATTCAGCTCAAAGAGGCAGAAATGGCAAACCGCGTGCCAAGGCAGTTTATGGATGAAGCACCTCAGCAAGCTCCTGTCTTCACAACACATCTAGTTAGCCAAGAAGGCCTCACAGAAGGACAAAATGTGAGATTGGAGGCCCAAGTTGAGCCAAGAGCTGATCCACACCTCAAAGTCGAGTGGTTCAAAAATGGAGTAACATTGACAACAGGTACTTTTCATGATATACATCACATTATGTCAAAATTTTTGATAAAAGTGTACATCTGTCCAAGAGTTTGGTTGGGTCAATGGTTAAATAAACATTTTACGAATCACTTTATCAAAATTAATGCAAAAAATAGCAAACCTTTGTTAGTTTTTTCAAAGGGTACAAAAACTGAACATACTAACCATGTAGATGTACTGAACAGGATTCTAATTAAAGAAGATTATCGTTTTAATTTTGTTTTGAGGTAAATTGCCATTATAAATTTTGATTATTATTTTATTTTTTCCTTCCTTAATGATTAATAAGTTTAATATTTTGAAATTACTATAAATATGGGAAAAACCTATAAAAATAGAAAGGAAATGAGAGTATGTATTTCAGTAACCATGCATACTAAATGGGGCTTAGTACAGGTTTAAATTCAAGCTTTCTATGTCCCTGTGCTATCTTCTTTCTTTAGTTATTTATTGACAATTATCCTCTGTACCCCATAAAATGCTTTCAAGAAAACTCAAATAATGTTAAATAACTAAAGCTCTCTATCAAGTTCACAAATGTCAGATGGTATTGGTCAAATGACTGGTATTGCTTAAATGATGAAATCAGTATTTATATCAATTGATATCTGTTTCATGAAATTGTAGTTATATTTTGAATTTTGTATGCACAAATATGAAAGATTCATGTGTACAGTCAACAAAAACGCCTTAAGTACTTTTTATTATTTTTCATTTATTTTTATCATTTTTCAAGTTTGATATGGAAATACACAATCTCTACCATCGCAACATTCATTGTTGTAAAATAGGTCTAGTGCATGAGAAAAAGTGGTAATGCTGTAGAAAAGTTCCTGTTATGACCATACTTTCTCAACATATTGTTGAAGAATTTTCCAAAAAATATTTCATGTGTATTTACCATAATCTTTAATTTGGAAGTCAGATTATTTAATCTTTGTAGGGTCACTGCATAGTTGATGTTGGGAACCGGACTGAAAATTTTGTCCATGAAACCAGAGGTAGTGATAGATACACAGGTTTTGGCTTTCTGCCCTGTGATTCTGGGTTGATGAGGAGAATAATTTAAAAATCTAAGTGGAATGTTGTCCCTAACGTATAGCCATTAGTGAAAGACTGCTGTGACCAAGTAGTTAGAGTGATGACTTTTTAAGTTAAAGGTTGTGCATTCAAATCTTAAGTGTGACCTATTCTTTTTTCTTTCTTTTACTTTATTCAAATTAGTATGAGTTTAATTTTCATTATAATTTGTGCAAGTTCAATTATTCTATTTTTTTTATTTTCTACTGTAAAATAATATTTGGAAAAACATTTCTGAAAAATATTTTGACAGCAATAAACCTTTGTCCAAGTTACATTTTGTAGAGCATTCCAAATCTCTACCTTTAACACAATTATATTTATTGCACTTGAGGAATAATAATTTAAGCTTAGAGGTGTATGTTTTAAAATGTACTGATTACTAGGTAGGATTTATAGGATAATATCGAATTACAGCCATAAACTAATAATGGTACTAAGTGGTACAATATGAGCATATACATTAAATAATAGTCACAAAACTAGCCCAACAACTGAATTTTAAAATTGCATGTTGAATAAATGGCATATCCATTTTTTTCATGATTTGACCATAATTTAACACTGTTAATGTTAATTAAAAATTGGGAGAGGCACCATATTAGTGTCATAAGTACACCTTTCACAATTTATCAAATCAGCTCAATTATAAATTCATTACAAAGAATATTCTGTAACAAATGTGGGATGATTTTGAGCCTTACTTGGTATCCTTGGTTCACACCTAAAAGTTACATGTCTAATCTAAATTTTACATTAAGATATATTTTTGTATTTTTGCTGGAGCAATTTACATTCAAACCACTCCAAGAATTGATGTTTCAATAATATGATTTATTTTTTTATATTTCTTCTTTGTTAAATTTCTGTACCGCTCTGTAAGTGAAAATCTTCTCATTTTGTAGATATCCTACTACACTCCCATGCACCTTCAGTTTTTCACTTTCAAAAAATTAGTAACTTTTATTATCAATAGTATTAGATATTTTCTTTGTACCTTAATAGGTAATAGAGATCACAGAAGGTTTACGGTGTTCAAGAGAAAGACACCATTTTACATGAAATAATTGTGCTTATCCATAACAATATTCCACCATTGTGAATTTTCCCTTACACATTTCACTAAAACAAAATGATGTATTGCTATTTTATTTCAGGAACACGGATAAGGAGCACTTTTGATTTTGGATTGGTAACTTTCAATATTAGTGGATTAAGGGCAGACGATTCTGCTATTTACACCTGCAAAGCTACAAACCACTTTGGAGAAGCAGTTTCCACATGCACTCTTAAAGTTGCTGGTAAGTCTCATTATAAACATTGTGTATGCATTGAATACTTATTCTAATGGTTACTTGAATGGTTTAATATAATGCAAACTTTTCTCTTGGTAGTAGATAAACTTTTTGCAATTCAGGCTGCCAAATATTCTTGCTCTCTAGTTCATTTATAATGTGTATACACTGTGTACGTGAAAGATTAAGGAAATACTTGAGAAACTGGACGCTTAAATCAATAATGTTTTATGCTAATATTTTCAAGTCAACAATTTATCATGTATTTAAATACTGTGGTCTCTTGGCAAGTAAAATATTATTATTATTATATTACTATTATGCATTAAGCATTGTTCATATTGGCATAATAAAACTTGTGTTTGTTTATAAAACTTTCAGATCGTCATTGGCTGCTTGGTAATGCTATTCATCCAGAGGCTCTAAAAAGAATTGAAGACTTAGAAAAACCTCATGGTGAACGTTCAGATTTCCCTGAACCTACTTATGAATCCCCTGTATTTATCACACATCTAAATAATGTAGAACTGAAAGAAGGAGAAACTGCTCACTTTGAATGCAATGTGGAACCATCCAAAGATCCTACTTTGAAAATTGGTGAGCAACATTGTCTTACTGAAGAGTCTGTAATGCATTACAATTTCACAAAAATGTGTAATTTGCGATATTGATCAGTATTTTAAGGGCATGCACATTTTATTCTCAAACTTTACCTCCTTTTTCAGAATGGTTTTGCAATGGAAAGCCACTTCCTGCTGGAGCACGTTTTAAGTCTACCCATGATTTTAGTTATGTTTCCCTAGATATAACACATTGCTATCCAGAAGACAATGGAATTTATATGTGTAAAGCAACAAATTCCAAAGGTCAAGCTTCAACATCAGGAAGTCTTCGTTGCACAGGTACATTCAGTCAAAGATTTATCTGTCATCCCTTTTTTTCAATTTCATCCTTCATTTGTAGGACTTTTCAACAACACTTTGGAGCTGAACTTCTTTTTTGCAATTAATTTTCAGGTAAAACTGATATTTATCTTGACACTCAACATCCTCAGGGAAGAGTGGGATTAGAGAAAATTCAAGAGGCTGAGGAAGCATACATGTCAAAATATCAAAGGCAACCTTCAGGAATGGAAGCTACATATCGTAAACCAGAATTTGTGGTGCCATTAGAGGCCCAGTTTTCAATTAATGAGGCTGCTCCTCTTCATTTGGAGTGCCAAGTTGAGCCAAAAGAAGATCCTAATCTGAAGGTGGAATGGTATTTCAATGGAAAGGCTCTGGAGCATGGTGAGAACTTTTGTTGTGCAGTTTCATTAATCTTTTTCAGTTTTGTAATTGTAAAATTAAGTTAATTTATTCTCCTTTGTTGATCCAAGTAGTTTTGTCTGAGTCAGTATATTGAATGAATCTTTCTGTAAATAGTCATGTGAACTTATTAATAATCAGCTAAATGTCATTAAATAAGTGATTCGAAAAAAATTACATTTTTAAATAATATTTAATGTAAAAAATTGTATAAAACTTTCCCTTATGTGTTCGAAACTAACAGGCTCAAGATTCAAGATGACCAGTGACTTTGGATTTGTGACTCTTGATTTGACTGATGTGTATGAACGAGACCAAGGCTTGTATACATGCAAGGCCTACAATCTAGCTGGTGAAGCCTTTACATCTACAACAATTTACTGCATCAGTAAGTAGTGATCATACTTAATAGCTGAAGGTTTAAATACTTTATTATTAATCATTATATTTGCGGCCTTTATTAGAAGATTCATGATGTTAATATCATCAGCATGTTGAATGGTTCTGAGTTTTCATACTGTAGTTAATTCATATAATTTCATAAATTTATGAAATAAGGTTTTGTAAGCCCAATAAATGGGATAATGGGGTTGACCAATTATAATCATGGGTAGAATTTGGAAAGGTAGATTTTCAGTGCCTTCAGCTACATTGAATTATATTTTTCTACCAGAATGTGTTTCAACATGTTTTCACCAGATGTTTTGATAATCTATCTATGTATTTGGAGAAGACACGGCATTTCTTGGCCCTTCCTGTAACTTTTTAAGCATTTTGATTTTAGCCAGCCACAGTATTCAGTTTAACATTGAAATTGAAAAAATATAGGTGATTAAATAAAATTTTCTTGGATTGACCAGGCATATTTTTGTTCTTTTAAGTGAATTTAATGATTGATCACAAAGATTAATGGCCATTTTTTGTGTGCTGCTCATGCTTGCAGTATACACACTTGTATTTAATGGAAATGGGGACTTATACATATTTACACATTTCACATATTTACATATGGAGAATTATATACTGAAGAATAATTGCTCATCTACCTCCACTCCTGTTATTTTCCTTTTCCCTACAATGGGCATATTTGAACTTTGATCAAATGTGTCAGCTTTTCCTGTTCAATTGCAATTTTATCAAATCCATTATGTTGAAGTAGCTAACACCTCTGTTGATCCTCCACATACTCTCCATTTGTGAGTGTGAAAGGAATGTCTAACAAAAAAGGGAAGGTGAGAAGATGAAGTAGCTTATATTGGTAGTATTGTCTGACAAGATTTTTCTATTACATAGGTTATTTCCAATGAAGTCTAGCTATACAATATGCCTTATATCTAAACACTTAATACAATTATTTCTTAATTAGATATTAATATTTGGTGCAGAAGGAAATTATGTAGTTAATGTTAATATTATTCATCACTTAAGACAATGAACTGATCAGTTTTTCATAATTAGTAATATTTCAATAAAATGATTGAATGTGGGTTGCAAGATCCCTGATAACAATTTGTTAAAAAATTATACAGTGGGTATCAATATTGATAATATGATAAATATGTGATAACACTCCTGTAAGAACCAGGGAAATTGATTATTAGGTTTGGAAAGCTTGAAACAAGAAGAAGCCACTGAAATGCTGTGCAGTTGTAAGATTTTGGAAATATGTATCAACAAATGCACCATTAGTGTGTTCATTTCAAATTTCTTGTTAGCTAATGCATGTTACAGCATACATACACATTAAAATGAATATTTAAGTTATTTTCAGTGGTTATTATAATGAATTGATGCTAAGAAAATTGCAATCAAGTGAAGTTGCTTCTTCAACTGGTACCACATAATCAAATCTAAAATTAGAGCATGGGAATACTAATATGCCATATTTCCATTTGGATAAGTACCCTTATATAAATTTTTATCCAAAAAAATTAAAATATTGTCCTGAAAAATTTAGAAAGGTGCAGTAGCATTAAATCTCCAATTTTAGGTACCACTTATTATTATATATTTGACATGTGTTATCAGTAGAAAAATTGAATGCATTATGTACTATTTTCCTTATCACTTCAGCCAAAGAAAGTCTTATTGAGAAGACACAACATCCAAAAGGTACAGCTGGTTTGGAAAAGATTCAAAATCTTGAAGAGTCCTTGAGAAGACAAGAGGGTGCTGCTCCTGAAGGAGATGAAGGACACCCACCAAAATTCACATCCCAGGTAATTAATATTTGCAAAAATAGTGTGCATGTGAGCTTAAATTTTTGTTATTTGTAACTAGTATAGAGATTCAACTCTTTAGTTTGCAATCAAAAGAAAGTTTATAGTGCAGCTATCCCCCAATCAGCACAAGACTCCATGCAAGCAACTGAAATTGAAATCATGTAGAGCATAATTTCTCAACCAGTGGGGCAAATCCCACTAGTGGGACTCTAAAGCCTATTAGGTGGAACCCGAGGAGGCTGAAGTATCAATGAGATTAGTGATTGTACAGCTGTTAGAAAAACTGAACTTTTTTAATACCTTTGTTCGACTTCGATTTCCAGAGGAGTTGGAATGTGGGATGCAAGGATAAAAATGTTAGAAACCACTGACGTAGAGTTATAGATCATTATTTGTTTTTCTATGAGAATTAGGTTAGTAAAGGTGCTGCATAATAAGGAAGGCATTCTCTCAATTCTTCCTAGATCCTATGAAACTAAAATGGTGTGAATGGAAATTTTTATTTGTTTAGTTGTAAAATTTTCTACTTGGAATTGCTTTACATGGGCTAGGAAATTTCATTATGCTAGGAAATAATTGATCACACTGTTTAATGGTTTACATGTATTTTATGTTAGTTAAACCTGTCTGAAGTGGGGAATGTCTGTATTTAAATTGTCTTGCATTATTATTAGATTTAAATAAAGGGGTACATAATGTGGTGTAATTAACATTTTAAATATCTTCATATCTTATTACATAAAAAACTACGCACATGTAATGGAAATTCAATGTATCCATTGAAGAAGAGTCTCTTTTAACCTAACTTTTTATTATCTCAACAAAATAGTTCTTTTAGTCAGAAGAAATGTTTTTAGACACAATTAAGACCCAATAAACTCTTAGGAAATTGTCTTACATTCAATCCATTTTCAATGTTGATCTTTTACTGAAATGAGACAATGCTTATTGAAAAATAGCATAAAAACTTTAGTGTTTACATCCCATTTCCATAGATTCAAAATAGAACAAAATATTTCAAGTTAAATTATACCAATTTAATGACCATCTTTTTTTAATTTGCAAAATGTGAGTGTTGTATGAAGGAAAACATCATCTAATATTTCATACCTGCTTTAATTTAATCATGAAATCTTTTTTACGCTATCAAAATGATAAGCACTTTATAATTTTATAGAAACATCCTTCCATCAGTTTATTAATTACTTGAAATTCCAGTTAAAATGATGTTAATACAGTCTCAAGTGGTGACTCTGAAAAGTTTTAAAATAGTGAGGTTTTATATTGAGTAGGTTAAGGACAGTTGCAAATATTTTTAAGCTTTTAAAGATTTTGTTAGTAATATTGAACATATAATTTCACATAAAAATAAACTTATTTTATTTTCCAGCAACTTATAGGGTTTCATCCTCAAGATACTGAGCAGGTATTTTTTTTAAATAAATTTCTGGTGAAGGTATTTGTTTTGATTATTATGGATACATATGTAACTAAATAAGTGTGTAGATGCTTTGGTCTTCCAATGATGGCATGAGTGGGTGACTGTTGTATTTTAGAAGTGACAGAACTCTCTCAAGTCACATTTTTCTAATCCTATCTCTGATATCATACTTTCCTGAACAGTCTTTATTTACTTTTCTGTTATACCAATTAAATTGGACTTTGTTTTACATACTAATTTTTGAAAAAGTGTGGCAACATGGGTATTAGTTATGATTTGAGAAGTTTCCTGGTAGTTAATGCTGTGATGCTTTTTTGACATAATATTGTTTAAGTATGATGAAGTTCCAAGTTACACTTCCTGCTGCCATGGTGTTATTCTCCTGGGGGTTAACAAAAGCCTCAGTCATGGTTCTTTTAGGCAGTATATGAGGTAATAAATTTGATTTAAATAGTAACTCTGATTGGTACTTATTGCTTGGGTTTAAACTTAAAAGTAATCAAGTTTATGGAAATGAGCAGGGGAAGGGCAGGGCTGTGTGCCAGGGCAGAAATAGGCCAAAATATTGCAACCAATTACTGCAAAAGATAATTAAAGAGCCACTTTGTAAGCTTTGCAATAATTAAAGGGGCAGTTTTTATTTAAGAAAAACATTCATACCATATATATTTAAAAAATTGTTACTTACTATAAGGTCCAGTAGTGCAACCTCAGTTTATCTTCAGGCCTGTGGTTTCACTTTTGCGAATTCTGAAATGTTGGTGTTATCAGAAATGTAATGTCAGTAAATTTGGTGGGTGGACTATGATCATAATAGATGAGCAGATACCATGATAATACAGAATGGGATAAAATCATTAATATTGGTAGAACTATGTTTTTTAATTTATTTTTGTAATAATAGGTTGGAAGGACGGATAAGGAAGGATTGGTTGGAAGGAAGAAAGGTTGGAAGGAAGGATAATTACACATTATTTATTTGGTTTAGAAAAATTTTTATGCATCACTGATAGTAGAGCCATATGACTGAATCTGCATTGATAGACATTTCTCTTCTGCGAGATAGTTTAGATAGTTTAGTAGGATAATTTAGAAGGGAAAATTGAAGGGAAGGCCCAGCGAGGAAGACAGTATATACAAGGGCAAGGGACAAGTATATAGGACAAATAAAGAAGGATGTAAAACAGAAAAGCTA
>LYUA01000699.1:989464-1001912 GCA_002093875.1 Calopteryx splendens
GAGTGAGGGAACTAACACTAAGTAGGGGAGAATGGAGGGCTGCAGTAAACCAATCTTATGATCAATATGAAATACTGATGATGATGATGAGGATAGTTTAAGGTAGCATACCTCATTGGCTACAGGGTCTATAGTATTTTGAAATAGCATATATTTTGAAAATAATGCATAGTAGTAGATTTTTAGTGACACCATAAAAAAAATAATGAGAAGCTAAAAAAGGTGTAATCCATCTCATACACACTCTCCAGAGTGGGCCTGTTTAAAAACAAATTATATCTAATTTAATTTCATAATTATAAAACATGTACCCATTGTAAGATGCACTCATATATTTATGAGTAATATGTGAAAAAATTCGTATACACCACATTCGTATACACCACACCATAAAAACCATTATATTTGTTGCATTAATGTAACCTCCAAATTCATTGTCCTCTTGTCTCTGAAGGTTATCCTATCTGCTTCTGCTTCCCTTAAACAGTCAGTGATCACAATTATTTCCTCTTTCAACTACCCAAGTCATTTTGAATGCATCAATTTGCATTCACTACAAATTTCTGCTTGAACAAAAGTTATTTTGTATTATTAAATATGGCAACAAGCACATTGTAGTGTAATGAACATAAATATGAAAGTTAGAGTGAGCTTATTACCTGTGGTTCTACATAAGGGTTGAAGTCCCAAAGTTTTCCATATCTATCTCATCAGCCTGCCAACCTATACCTCAAAAAATGTGTATTATGTACAGAAAATGCTGGTGAATTTGATGGTAATTCCTCTACCAGGAGATTACCAAGGCTAATATTATGTATGGTGTTTTTCCTATATTATTTTGAGACACCATCATCAGAAAATAAGCTCTTTTTCAGATAGTTTTCATGAGAACTCAGTGTTGAGTAAATTAGTCTAATGGGTAATGGGCATGCCATCTTACTTGAAATTAAAGTCTTGTGTCAGGTGTGGCCTGAGGGTAAATGTGGAAAATCTGATGGAAAGAAAATATTTTTGGGATTGCATTATAATCTTGACCTTCAGTGGTGTTCTTCAGGAAAAGTATATAATAGTGGAAGAAATAATATTGTATTTACCAATTATTTACATTACACATCATTTAAGTATTTCTTCTATGTAGAATAAACATCTTCCAGTCCTGGCATGGATTCATAAAAATGAATTGTTTATATTTAAATGCATGTTTGCTAACTCCAGTTAAAGATTTTGGCCTCTCAGAAAATCCCAAATTGGGAGTACTATGGTATAAAGAGTCAATTGTGGGCTTTAAGAACTACTCCTAATCTTTACTAATTCATACCTTCTATTTTATCCTTGGTAATATTGTGTCCAGCCTAATGTTGTTGCTCATTAGGTTGTATATTCAAGAAGCACATCAAAATAAGTTACTTTTCGGGTTACATGAAACCAATTTTGAAATTCTTGCTAATTTCAAAATTGGTTTGATTAAAAAATGCATGCTAATAACCATACTAATCTTGGCAGAGAAGTAAAAGTTTAATTACTTTTTCCTTTCAATTAATCAATTTACAAATTCACTGCCTACAATGTGCAGTCACCCAGTTTTTTCACAGGTCTCACCAAAGCACTTCACACATACCGTGTTAATATCTGTTCTATGTTGTGGATACCCAGACATATTTCAGTTACAAATAATTTAGGGGCAGTTAATGTGTTAAAACTCATGCCTACCTAAGTATGATCTCCAATTCGTAGGCTTAGTTTCTACTGCACATTGGGAGAAAGGCATTATTTACATTGCATGTTTCATTTTTTTCTCTAGTATAAAATTGATTTATTAGTCTTATTTAAGTGGTTTTATCCCATGTATTGCAATTGACTAATATGGTGAAAATCTCATTATTTAGTTCCAGGATCTTACTAATTTGAGTGAAGGAGATATTGCACACTTTGAGGCATCACTCACTCCTGTTGGAGATCAGACAATGGTGGTTGAATGGCTTTATAAGGGAGAAGTGCTTAAAGCAAGTATGTATCATGTAATGTACTTTGTTGTTTCATGTTCACTGTGTGATACCAGACAGCTTGAAATAACTGTAAAAAACTTCATAGAGTAAAAATCTACTCTAGGGTAAAATGCATATGGGATTTTAAAAATGTTTCATTCTCCCATTCACTATAGAATGCCGGAAGGAATTTTCTTTTAAAATTTAGAACCAAATTGTTAAACAAGGTTCATTTTCTTTCCATTGGTATAATTGTTGAATTCCTTTTTCAATGTGGTATGAGGCAAGTAAATTAAACTTTTTTTTATTTTTAATACAATTTATCACTGTCACAAATGATTAATTACAATCTAAAAATATTTATGAAACAGTTTTCAAGTAACTTTGTAGATTTTTAGTAATAATCCCATTGTAAAGAAATGAGCTGGTTGGATGGTAAATCTCAGGCATTTATGGAATGCCAATTTTTATACTCAGTGTTTGCATTCTTCAGTGGCTTCATTTGTAATGTGTATATAAAGGCAAAAGGTGGTGTTTTCTCTTATAATCATATTATTTTACCATGGAAGTGGTATTATTTCAGAAATTAAAAGGGTACAACTCAGAAGAATAGTAATAAAAGAAGTTTTTAATCTTATTATTCATGAAGACTAAACTTATTAGTATTATAAAGTTATTATTCCTTATCACTAGTTTCTAGATTCATGCTGTATTAGGGCTAAGATTAGCCAAATCACTTTTGAATTCAGATTTTTCACATTAGTGCTCATAAGAGGTGGGTTATGTAGACTTTTGTGAATGGGGAATTATGCACATTTCTTGTTCTCCTTACCTCATCCACCACTGGTGCTTGAGGTTTACCTTGTCACTGCATTTAATATTTTCTCTACAGAAATTCCAGAGGCATTTACTTCATTAAGGAAAATTTCAGCCTGTAACCAACTGCTGCCAGATTTTATGTTCATCATTACCATGATTTAAACTAAGCCATAATTTTTGTTAGATTCTATTGGAACTCTTTTGACATTTAATGGAGTTATGGATACAAACTTCAATGCTATTATTTGACAGTTGGTTAGTATTATATTTGCAGTTTTGCTATAATAAATCATATTTCAATGGCCAGGATGAAATAATTTTGCAAGATATAATCCCTGGTGGATGGTGAATTTCCAGAAAAAAAACGGTTCAAATGATACATTTGAATTTGTGCCTTCTATTTAAAATTGAATAAGTTAAACCTTAAAATGTAAAATTGTCATTTTTCAATCTTTTAATGGTTTCATTCTAAATTATTAATATTATAGGCCACAGAATAAGAACAGTCCATGCTTTTGGAATGGTGGTTTTGGAGATTTTAGGAACTAAGATAGAGGACTCTGGTGAATACACTTGCAGAGCAACCAACAAATGGGGCCAGGCTGAAATGAGTGTAACTCTAGAGTGTGTTGAGAAGACCAAGGGTCAGAAGCCTCAGTTTACAACTCAGCTGAAGGTAAACACAATTTTTGTCAGTTGATACGTAAATATGTATGTTATTAGCTGATTGATATCAGTGAAAAAAAAAACTTGTGTTCTGTTGGTGAGAGCAAAATATTGCAAACAAGACATTTTTTCTCTAGAAGATTACGTTTACTTTAGATTGTGATGACTTATTCTATAAAAAACTAAATTAAGCTCATGATTTCTTGTGTAGATTTCATGCATTGTTATTTTTCTTTCAGTCCCTAGATAATCTCAAGGATGGTGAATCTGCACACTTTGAATGCACCCTTATACCAGTTGGAGACCCCCACCTTAAAGTAGAGTGGTTTCTGAATGGAAAACCTATTCCCCACTCTTCTCGAATCAAGCATGTCTCTGATTTTGGATTTGTTGTCATGGATATTGCATATTGTCAAAGTCATGACACAGGAGAGTATGTCTGCAGAGCCACCAATAAGTAAGTCATCCAAGTATACCATCAAGTATTTAGATTAATTACCTCAGTGAACTTAATGTTCTTCAAGAAATAAAATAAGTGGACAAAAGTACCACTGTGAATTTCGTGATAGCTGGCATTTCGTACCAATTTTTTTTATGCCTGTTGTATATTAAGCAATGCAACTGATGGCCAAGACTATTAATCTCTAAGGATAATTTTCTCATTGTCTTATCCTTAATCCTGAATTTGGTCAGTATTAATTTGATTTTTATTGGTATAGCGGAAGATGTCTTATTCAGATTAATTTTTTATGAATCATATAATTGTTATATGTAGTGCAATGGTTTTCAAGTTAGTAAATTGGGGAGTTAAAAACTATTGTGATACTTCTTTCCGAAGTTAGTTAAGAGTGCTTTAACAGATAAAAGAAGAATATTCGTTGAAAACTATATTTGTGTTTAGTTCAACCCTCGATTTTTCAGCAAAATGTTTGAATTTTCATGTATCTCATGTATAGTTCATTTAATTTATAGGAACATCAATTAATTACAATGAAATATAATAAAAATTGTTATTCACCATAGAACCATATCCCTTAAAAGAATTTTGTTGAGGCTTAAATTTATAGCTGATTTTTTCACATCAGCTTATATATGGGTAGAAACTGTAGTTAACCTTTCAGCTTTGTAAAACATTTCGACTCATAGTATAAGAAAGATATGAATAGGAATCAAGCAAACAGTGTGAGAATATGAGAAAGGATTGGAATTCATGTATCAGTGATTAAAAATACTGGTAAAATTGTTGTATTACAAAATTTTAAAGCTGAGATCTTAAACCTTAAAAAGTCTTGTGTATAGTTTGGCCCCCAGTTTTTAACCCAAAAGTTTGGTTTGAAAAAGTCGAACTATACATGACTATATACTGTAGTTGTACTTATGTTGTAAAATTTTTGGCTAGGCCATTACTCAGCCCAGCTATAAATAAGCTGAATTCCCAACTTTTATATTTATTTTTCAAACTGTTACTTCTCTCCCTAAAAAGGTATGGTGAGGATACAACAAGAGCATCTCTTAAGTGCCGAGGAAAGGGTGGTGTATATTTGGATACTCTTCAGCCTGATTCACTTGCCCGTATTCGTGAACTTGAACTATCTGGACATCCTCGCTCTTCAGAGCCTCAAACACCTGTTGAGGAGCCTCCTCGTTTCATTACTCAAATAACAGACATAACAACTCTTGTTGAAGGACAATCTGCTCACTTTGAAGCCCGTCTCACACCAATCACTGATCCTCACTTAAAGGTTGGTTCCAAATGATGTTTTTATGTTGAAAATATTTTCATATGTTTTCATGGTGAAAAAATAGGCAGAAAATTATTTTTTATATGAATTGGGAAAGTTATTTATTTGCTATCCTGGAGGAATGATAACTTAGGAAATATTTAATAACTTTAAACACATATTTTTGTAAAATTTAACTCTCAATATGTTTTTGCACATGGCATTTTTAGTTGATAGCTTCCATTTTAAAATTCTCTTATCTTAATTTCTTTAGCTCTGTAGTCAATCACCAATCCTAATGTAATCTTCAGCTAGTGAATGGGTATTGTGTAAAACAGAAATGTCTGTCCTTGAGAAATCTGATCTCAAAGGAAAATTAATGTGAGAGACCTCAAGTGGGTATAAAGATTGCAACTGATTTTCAGTTGTTTGAAGAAAAAAATTAATTTATTCAATGTGTACTAATTTTCAAGATTTTTTAGAATTAATTTTCAATGGATTATTGTGATTATGAATACATGCAGTTTGTTTTTTAATTAGATTTCAGTAGAATTTAAGTTACTTTATATTTCATCTAATAGGTGGAGTGGTACTACAATGGAAAGAAACTTCCACATGGCCACAAATATCGCACATTCCATGACTTTGGACTTGTTATTCTTGACATTCTGTATTGCTATGAAGAAAATTCTGGAGTATATGAATGTAGGGCTGTCAACCGTGTTGGAGAGGATGCAACCAGGGCAACACTCAAATGTGTCTCCAAAGCTAACCTGATATTGGATTCACAGCTACCACAGGTAAATAAATACCATTACTCTATGCTGTAAAGCTGATTATTTTGACTGAGCAGTAAACCCGCAATTTACATTGCACAATGCCCCTCAAGCCAATGCACTGACATGTGGCAGGGGGTGTTGATCTCTTATTTCATATTTTTGCCTTAATTCAAACAAAAATCACTGAAATGACTCATTATATGTGGCTTACACATTTCAAATTCTTCTATGTCAGAGTATTTTATATAGCTTATGTACTTGGGTAATAATTGTATATATTGCAAATAAGGTATTACAAGAAAAACTACTGATCATGTCACTTGCCAGCATAGATGTTATACCCAAGTGATGGAAATCGAGACATATTAAATCAAGGATTTATTGGATTATCTCCAATTAATCTAATGATCCTGGCTTATATCACTCATATTTTTCTGCATCTCTAATAGGGAATGGAAGGTGGACTGGAGAAGATACAAACCCTTGAGGATTCACACATCAGATCTAGAGATGTCCTTACTGCAGAAGAAAGATGCCAAGCTCCAGTCTTCACTGTGCCACTCTCCAATATTGATAGCCTTCGTGAAGGTGAAAGTGCACACTTCGAGGCCCGGCTCACACCAACTGACGATCCAAAACTCAAGGTACTATTAATTACTATTAAAAATGCCATTGGACTGCATTAGATTGCTTGGCAGTTAGTTTGAATTACTTAATATAGTACAGTAATGGTGGTCCTGATAGTCCAGCATAAAAATCTGTAAGTGATGAGTAAGCTTAGGTAATTAACATGTCATGGCAGCACCCCTTAAAACAAAACTTTTAGTGAGGGTTATTTTATTATTTTACCGACTTCATCTGATGGTCAAAAAGTGTTTTGTGGACCTTAGAATATGTATTTAAATATAAATTCTGAATTTGATTATCTCCATGAACACAATGCTCTCCCTGATACTGCATATGAGGAAGGTAAAAAATATAATATCACTGGAGACTTCTCAAATAGGCTAGTATGTATTTTAAATTTAATCTCTTTATTCCAAAAGGACTATCTGATCTATGTTTTTTTCATTCCCTTTGTATAATATTGAAATCATAAAAATATCTTATTCTGTCTTACTTCATAGGTTGAGTGGTTTTGGAATGGCAAATCCCTCAAAACTGGATCACGTTTCCGAACTTTCCATGACTTTGGCTTTGTCATATTAGAAATTTCACCTGTGTATCCTGAGGATTCAGGAGAATATTCCTGCCGAGCTACAAATGAATTTGGGGAAGCTGTAACAATTTCAACAATGAAAGTGCAAGGTATGTAACAATAAATTCAGGAGATTTTGTATGGGATTAGTATATCAAGAATGTTTCTCCAAACCCAAACCTTTGACCATTATTTTGTTCATTATATGGGATTATCATGTTTAGTATTCATGGAAATGGAATTATTTTGTGAAAGATAATGATAGGACAAATTTTAAATTACTGCCAGTCAATTATTTGCCGTTTCTAAGACTCATAATTATGTGTGCAGAAAATAGCAGCAGTCAAGGTAAATATGTACTTAGTATCTACAATGGAAAAATTAAAGCCAGTTAATTAATCTACCAGTAATTGGTTTAAATTATTTATCTTAAATTATTGTGCTTATCATGCAGAAGTGATTCTTTTGGGTGCCAGGAAATTCCCAGTCTTGGAAATACCAGGTTCCCAGACCTGAACTTTTCTTCTAAGTAGTATGCCTTGTCAAATGATTATTTGACAAGGCATATTACTATTATTATAACTACCACATATGGATGTGTTGTTCAACAGGGGTTGGAGTTGCATACAAATCCAACCAAAGACATTCTCAGGAACATACCTCGTCTGTAATTTGGGGACCACCAATATGTGCTCTGACTGAAGCTCGTAAATTTTATGTTAATAGGTGACCTCCCTGCTTATCAGATTAAAACTGTCTAAATTGTATTGTAATGCAAACTTAAGTTCTTTGTTAAAAAAATCAATCAAAAGAATTAGAAGTAAGAACTTGAGTTAGAGCAGCAGAAATAAAGGAAAATGCATATGGAACCTCTTGTTTCTGTCTTTTATTGAATTGGAAGTGTAAAAATCAAAATATAAATAAAGTAATATTTCCTCTTGAGGAAGTTCACTGTTGGTAATGGTACCTTTTTTTAATACTCTAGGAAAGAGAAGCATCATTCTTGAGTCTCAGCTGCCTAAGGGAATGGAAAACACAATTGAAAAAATTGCAGAGCTTGAAGGTTTGGGGCATGTCCGAGGTGCACCAGTTGAAGAAGAAGACACTGGAAAGCCACCTGAATTTGTTACAACACCAGGAGACCTAATCTTGCAAGAAAATTCATTGGCTCACTTTGAATGCCGCTTGATTCCTATTAATGATTCCAGTATGCGAGTAGAATGGTTCCATAACGGAAAGGCTTTATCTGCTGGTTCTCGAATTAAGACCATAAATGATTTTGGATTTGTCATTTTGGAAGTTTCTGGTGTTTATCAGAGGGATTCTGGGCTTTATACTTGCAAGGTATGATTCTATAATTTGATCTTAGTTTCTCAATATAACAGTATATCTAAGTAGTAGTAAATATTTACTCATTTCATTTAATCCAGGCTACTAACCGCCACGGTGAAGCTACAGTGTCTTGTCAGCTTCAAGTTAAGGGAAGGCAAGGTATTATATTAGAGCCTCAACTTCCAAGAGACTTTAAAACTGGAACAACCAGCATTCAGAGGCTTGAGGAAGCCCTCTATAAAAAAGAAGAAATAATTCCCGAAGAAGAAAAGCCACAACCTCCGCGCTTCGTCACGGAGCTTAAGGTAATATTTTTTCTTCCACTTACATATTTTGTGCATAATATGGTGGTTTGATGAATAAATCATTTTCATTATTCTGAAATTATTATGCTGATGTCATAGTTTTCAGTTTTTAGAGGCTTCTTTGTTCTAAGTTGATTAGCTCTGCCTAATTATGACCTCTTATTTTATTCTCGTAAATCAGGATGTGACGGATATTACTGAGGGAGCTCCTGTCCACTTTGACTGCCGTGTAGAACCTGTTGGTGACCCAACCATGCAAATTGATTGGTTCCATAATGGTCGTCCATTCCCCACTGGCTCTCGTGTGCGGACAGTGAATGACTTTGGCTTTGTTTCTCTTGATCTTGACTGGACTTATGCACGTGACTCTGGAGAATTCCTTTGCCGAGCTACAAACAAGTGGGGATCAGCAACAACAAAAGCAACCCTCTTGTGTAAAGGTTGGTTTCACATTAAATATATGAAACAATTTGTTATCACTTATGTTACACTAAGAGTGGAACAGAAATTTCTGCAGAATGTAATTTTGTATTTCTTAATGAATTTTTCTCTACTATCCCTTTTTCATTTACTTGTTGAAGCAGAATGTTTAAAAAACTCATGTCTGATAGGATCTATACAAGTTTATTAAAACAGGATATATCAATATGGCAGGAGTAGTTGGAAGGGTATGAGTAGGAGTTTGTTTTAAAAAATATTCCAAGGAAATCAAAGGAAAATTAGGTAACATCACGAGAATGATCACAGTGCTTACCATAAGGTTTTAAAATTTACAATACATGTTTTTACCTGATCCATTTATGTAATAACTCGAGTTTATTTAAGATAAATTGGTAATCCCTGTTATTTTTTTCTAATAAAAAGCTGTCAGTGTTTAAAAAGTCCAACTTATTGCAGTAGTGTTAGCATTTTTTTTTAAGAAATTAGCTTCGCAGTTCAGTATTGATTCAAATTTAAAAATTATGCCCACCATCATGGTGATTATTGCTAGAAATACTTTTCTTTTGCTTTGGCTAAATAATTAAATTTATGAAAGCAATACATTTGGATTGAATAAAAAACTTGTATTACCTATTAATGTTAAATATTATTACTTTTATAATTTGTAATAATAAACCATTACCAGTTTTTGCCAATTTGTGGGCATCACTGCCATATCTAATTGTGCCAGTTGATTTACTATAGCATATGTACAGGTACTTAATTAAACCTTAATTGTAATATGAAATTCCAAGTTATGGAAATCCATTTATCATGTAGTCATCCTTGAACTTTTCTCACAGATAAGTTCACTTTATTCATGGAGGAGCAAGGACTTGGTGATCTTCTCTCAGGCATACAAGGTTTGATTGATTTTCCAGGATTCATAAAAATTTAAGATGGTGTTGGTCTGCATATTGTTATATTAAGATAACTAACAATATTTTCATTACTAGATGCAGATGGATACATATCTGATGAGGCTAATAATGGGTGCTAACTGAATTACTGAAGTAACCACCAGATTCAACGTGTCTCCATGTACTAATGACATTGTTTTGAATTCACAAGGGTAATAAGGGAAAATTTATTATTATTTTGTATAGATATGCTTCGAAGGTGATGTAGGTATGAAAGTGACTTAAAAGGTGAACATTTTTGTAAATTTCTAATTTTTAACTATTGGGTTTAACAAATGTTAATATGAATGTATGGATTCAATATCCTTCAGACCTTAAATGGATTCCTATCGTAGCAACTTGTAGGCAATACATTATTTTTTCTGTATGATTATTTCAGTGGTGTTATTCAACTACAGATTCTGAATATTTTAAAACTTCAAAGTAAATACTAGAAATATTACAATTGGAAAGGTGTTATGTGTACTAAACTAAAACTCAAATATCTTTGTGATTGAGCTTTGCTTACTTTTGTGATAGCCGAACCATCTATGCTTGTTGGGGGTGGTATGGTCCCTAAAGAGGATAGAGCTTTAGTTTGATGTTGCCAAATGCACTGTCTAAAGATAGTGTGTGAAAGGCATAAAATCATGTCACTTTCCCGGTCATGCACGAGGGTCTTTGGTCAAACAATGTACCCTCATGACTGACCATGCAACTACTATTCATTCTTTAGGCAACAGTATGCATAGGAGCTCAAAGTGAATATGACTGAGGTTTAAGTGAAACTGATATTTTCTGAGGTTACACTCCATTTTTCTCATTTGTCCTGTAGTCACTCTAGCTTGCTCTTCCCCTTTCCTCGCAAAGACATTTGAATTTTACTATATTAAGTAAATAATGGTTTTAAAATATTAATGTTCTTAAGAATCAGTTATGGGTTTGGTTGTAAAATTAACCAGGTAATAGGTATTCATATACACATTAATAATGTTGAAACATTTCTAGATATATAACTGTACATTTTATTATTCAATTAGTATTAATTTTCTTTTTAGTGTAAAGGATTATTAGATTAGGCTTTACAGTAGAACCTTACTTAGCAAGTGAAATATGTACACAATTAGAGAATAGTGCCTATCAAAGATAGAAATTGAACTTTAGTTTGTGTTGTGAATGCTTGATATGAATGTAGAAACATTTAAGTATTGCAAATCATATTTTAGATAATTTCTATTAGACACAAATTACATGGTAGAAAAATTTATGGTATTTTAAAAATACTGTAGCAAAAAGAACAGCTCATCACTGGCCAGCATGTGAGTTATACTGGATCAAATATAAGCCAGGTGAATGAAAAACAAGAGCTTACTGTAGAGTGAAGAATTGGAACGGGCTGTAAATAATATGAGATAGGTTTTATATTCCTCAGCATTGCTCTAAAAAAGTTATACACATATTTTCACCATTTCCATTGACTATGTGAGATATTATTGAACACTGAATTCTTGTGTTTATATGTAATAGCCCTCCTTCAGTCAAGAAATTATCCACTTTGAAAAACACATGGTTCATCACTGTACACTTTGATTGAATTATGAGTTGAGTTTGAAGTTTGAGCAGCAGTGATAGGAAGATTATTATTATTAGGAGTTAGAGGCAAGAGAAGCTAGATAAGAATGGATAAAGAACCATTTTGAAGGAGTGCAACATAACCCTTTGCAAGGATAAGCTGAAACACCCAATACACCTGTGAAACACCACTTTAATGAACTGGGGTCAAATATCAATACCTTTTAGAGATCAATTTTATTTCAGAAGATAAATTCATGCCAGAGAACCAAAGAAGAGGATACTGATAAAAATAATGAGAAAGGAGACTTCATTTTCAGGGCTGAATTTAATGCTGTGGTGAAGGATTTACAAGTAAACTAGACAACTCGATCAAGAATTGATGATAGGTATATCATAAAAACTAATTTAAAAAATTAGGGAAATAATATGTTATTTGACTCAGCTCTGTATATGTAGGTGACATTTATGCAAGAGAAGATGTTCTTTAAGAAGAATCTTCATATCAGTAGCATCTCATCAAAGTAGATGACCAAATCATTCCATCAAAGTAGATGACCAAATGTGATGATACAAGACGTGGTCGAATAAATTCGCCACGCTCACCACGTTAAGTCAGTCTCAAAACCAGGTAATGATGACAAATTAACACCAAACAAGCTGTTTGCACAATAATTTTACTCATAGGCACT
>LYUA01000699.1:1031937-1043609 GCA_002093875.1 Calopteryx splendens
GCTGTGATTGGTCGAAACACATTTTTCGGTTAAAACACGTTTCCAGGAGCTGGAAAGCATATAGCTGTCTTTCCTGTTGAAGTTGTTGGGCCGGGCCTCTTTGCTATTTCCACAGCTTCATGAATGAGTCTTGGGAAAGAGCGGCTTTCTTTTGTGACCAATTTAGTTTCTTCAAAGTTAACATTATGCATTGGTCCCGTCCAGGTGTGCTCTGCGCAGGCTGAGAGCCATAGTTGTCTATTTTTCGTAGCTCTTATATGTTCTTGAATGCACCGTCTTAGTCCTCTGATATAAAAAATGGACCCAAGTGGAAGAAATCCGGGAAGACTTGTAACTTCAAATATTGTATTGCCAGCAAGGATAATTGCATTTCTCTTGGTGGTCATGTTAAACTGGTAGGTTAGGTGCCCAGTTGCTAATGCAAAGGTGTGTGTCACCTTAACCAGTTGTTTATATAATGTTGTTTGCACCAGAGGAAGGGCATCTGGGAAACCTTTTGATCATTGAGAGTGGCTTATTAAGTTCCTAGAGGCACACAACCTCCACAAATCTTCAAAGAATAATCACAATTGTTATTCATATGTAATTAAAGGTGATACAAGTTATGTGGCTACTACATTAAATTGGTGTAAATGATTGGGGAAAAACAGTGAAGCGAAAGCAATAAAGACTATAAATGTTTGTTCTAATGAGCCCTTATACAGCAGTAAAGGAGTGCATAGTTGTGTTTTGTTGCTTGGGTTAAGAAAGAAGTAGTTGTGATTAACAGAGCGTAATCTTCTTTCATTTGTCACAAATTTTTAGCATGCTATAAAAAATGTATTTCCTGCTACCACACATCTGGATATAAATAGGGATAAAAATTTTATTCTTGCATTGGTTATAAAATGGATTATTTCAATGGATGCAGAATCAACACAATATCAAGATGCATTATTTTGTTTGTGATTTTTTTTAAGCTGTCATGCTAAGTGTCATTGAATGGTTCCCCTTTGCTATGAATTTGTGAAATATCTTATTTATCTAAGTGTCACTGAAAGAAAATCTTACAAAATTCTTAACCGTTTCAACAAAATTCTAAAAATTACAGGATTTATTTTACATTCTGAAATGTTTTGGTTGTGATTGGGTTGAATGCATCAATCACAGTAATTAAACCAAAGGTCGGTTTGGTAGGTGAGGCTAAAACGTACCCAGTACTAAGTCAATGGCATGTGAAATTCACACATCAGGGTAAGAGAGCCAGTTCCTTTCCCTGTACCACCTATGATTTCCCAGGATGACATGGTACCCAACAAATGGTACACAGCTTGGGTGAAGCTGAGGCTGCCCAGAGTCTATGGGTTGGTCTCTGTGGTTGAATGCATGCAAGAAGTGTTTTTGGAAGATGCTATTTTGACCACAACTTCTGAAGATTGCCTAAACTCCTGATTATTACTGAGTGATGACGAATTTTTGATATAAATGACTTTTGGCTTTCTATATATTTTACATGGCATAACAATTTAAATCTGCAAACAGTCCACTCACATAAAATGAGTTTCAGCAGGATCACCCTACTTAAAGCCATCAGAATACCTATGTCTGTGATATATAATCCCCAATGTAAATTATAGACTTTAATGAATCATCCTAAATGATGTTTCAATCTGATAGCTACCTCTTGAGTTAATTTGCAATACTCAACTTTAGGTTTATTATCCATAATTATATTTATATTACTGACTATAATATTAGGTTCTATGTTTGTAGAGACAATTATATAGCCAAGAGAGAATTATCACAATTGAGTTATGTAAGTTATTTAGTGACCACTTTTAGTCATCAGACTGCATTTGATTTGTAATTTGGACCACCTCTTCATTAATTTTAATTTGGACCAACTCTTGCATATAATTGGGGATGCTTGATTTGTGATCATTTCTCTGATCATACCTCAGGTTAGTTATATTCATTCAAATTTAATATTTTAATTTTTAGATCTCAATTGAATCAACCACAGCTAAACATAATTTCTCTAGACTTACTTTATTTTTTTGGGTATTATATATGCTCAATGAACCACTGTCCTCGGACTAGTAACTATCAATGTGGCATTTCATATTGTTAATAAAGCCCCTGAATGGTGCTCTATCAAATTTCCTGATTTCACTGATAAAATTATCCTCTTTTTCGCTGTTAAAATTGAACACTTTGTCTCTTCTTTGCTCCATTGTTTCTTTCATAGTTTTTATTACACAATTCTGTACAACTAGTTTCACTGTCTAAGGCATCATCAGGTACAATTTATTACAATCATTCTGGTGGTACATATATCATGTTCTAACTTATGTCTAAAAGGAGGAAGGTGGGAGAAGGAAGAAATGGTAATCAGGTGAGGTGGTGGGAGGCAAAATTCAGGGAACCATGAAGTGTCGGACAGGGAAATGATCGGGGAAGAGATGTCATTGGCTGGGTTAAAATTATGGTAGAGAGATATCCAACCATCCAGTGGCATTAAGTCTAATGCCCTTTGTTCAGTGTGTAATTGTTTGGGGTCTAAATCACTAAAATTTCATTTATTTTATAATTACTTGGCAAAATGGGACATTAATCTGGGAATATATGAAAAATGATGCTCATTGGCTCTGATTCTTAAGGTTTTCGTCTTTTGATGAATGAAAATGTGTCACAATCCTCACATACTATTTTTTCCCCTAAGTTGCAATGGATCTCTCTTTTCCTTGGAATTTACTAAAAGACTACAGAGATTGTTTCCGTTGCTGAAAGTTGCTTTTCTAAATGTCCCTGAGAAGGTGTTTTGGTATTTTGAGAGAAATCAATTGAAGTAACTAATTTTTATCCAGCAGTTTTTTCTCCTTGCCCATAGGAGGGGATAAAAGTTGATATGTCAGTTTAGTGTGCTTGATACTATCGGTATGTTTATGAGATTGATAGGGTATTTGTTATTGCCTATGATATGTTTGATAGTTGGGAGCTCCACTTGAAATTTAGGTTCTGGTAGGGGAATGTTAAGGAGCTTGTGTGTCAAGGAATGCAGATTGGCAATTTTATGGGAAATATGTTTGTTTTATGTGGAATGGATAGTATTATCATTAAGAGAGACTTTCCTGTAAATAAAAAAATGAACTTGTTAAATATTGACATCCAGAAAATTTAAGGATTGTTTGTTATCGTTCTCATAAGTGAATTTTATGATTTGAATTCATCTTTGTCACAAATTTATCTAATTTTCTCCATACTCGTCCATATATAAAAGATATAATCAGCATTGTGATGATATTTGGAAATTTTATCCATTTTGGAGGGGTCATATGTGAAAATTTTTTCCTCCTCTTTATTCATAAATAGTGTAGTTAAAAGGGTGAATTGCCGGGATTACATGGGAAGATAGGGTTTGGTAATAGATTGCACCACTGAACAGAAAATAGTTATGTTCTGTGCATACTTTTAAAGCTTTAAGGAACTCCTCCCTGCGTGGGTGTGAAGCATTGCATACTTTTAAAGCTTTAAGGAACTCCTCCCTGCGTGGGTGTGAAGCATTGCACATTGATTGCTGTGCAGGGATGCATGAGGGTGAGGAGCAGCTAAATACAGCCGATCTAATTGAGATGTCACTTTTATGTATGATGGGTAAACCGGAGAACCTCTGTGTGGTGGGATTCATGTTAATTAATCTTGTTGACTGTTATGGGGTAAAATTGATAGGATGGCCCATTCTCCTCATTGTCATTAAATATGTAGGACTTGTTATGGAAAACTTTCCCAATTATGGCACATAAAATTTCCTATCTGGTTAGGCTAGTCAATTGAATTGGCTACAAATTCTTGGAAATGATGCAGCCAGCATAAAGCTCTGGATTGTCATCTGTAACTTCTCTCTCATCCTAGTAAGAATTTTAAAAAAATCCTTATTTATTTAGAATTTTCTGGGTAGCTTCCAATCTTGCTGGTGCATTCTTTATTCACTTTTATCATTGTCTTTAGCATTGGTGGTGAATGTTCTGAGAAAGAGTTGGCAAATTGTCTTATGTTATTTTTCTGCACCACTTCTGTCATATATAACATATGATGTGAATAGAAAGTCAGAATCTCATCCACATGACCCCGTTCAAGTATGGTGGTCACTCCTAAGCATATTATCATATACTCTCATGTTCAACATGAATTGAAGAAAATCACCAAAGAGTTTTAGCCATTTTATGTTCAATAAAGTCTTACTCTGTGTAAGTTATTAATATAAAATATCCTGATAAATTTTTAGAATTTAAATTATTTATGCAAAAAAAATGCCCAAGACCATATCAAAAGGAAGGGGGCAAGTAAAATATGTGGCTGGGATGACATGCTTGGTGGGGGGGGGAGGGGGAAAAGTAAAAAAATTGGCTTTTTTTTAAACTGAATGTTTCCTATAATGGGGGCGTAGCCATGTTTCTCCCAAGTGGCACATACCTGGCCCTGTACTTTGGATAGTAGTCATTTTTGAGTTCATTTTCTTTATTATTGAATTTTTAGGATAGAATTGAACTTAATTTATTATCAATTTTGTCTTTATATATTATATCTTATTTTACCATGATTCAGCATAAAATCATGTTTCCATGAATGAATTGATTTGGGGAAGTCGCCTGGCCCAGGGTTTTATTGTAAGGATGCAACAGACTTTTCTAAGATTTAAATTCAAGCTATTGACAGTGATGATTTTATTAAATAGCATAGAAAGTAATTGTAATTTATTCTAATACTTTTTGTTTCTATTCATAAAAGTAGTTGAGCATCTTAAAATTAGGTTTTCTTTCTCATTTGTGATGTAGATTAAGTATCAACACTTAAGCATTAGTTTTTTCCTACTGTCAAGTTACACATTGATATAATTCTAAGCTACTAGCTCTAGATCATAACATTATAGTGGTTAGTTCAATGCAACAATTACAGAATTTTATTACCTACTTTGAATCAAATAATATTCCTGGTTCTGTTAGGGTGCTTCGGACTGCTATTGTGAAACATTGAAATTGCTGGAGAATTTTTATGGAGGTGGTTTTGCTTAGTAACATAGTTGAGTAGGATTAATAAAATTTGGCATAATAGTAGCATGAATCTGCATGTTAACCACTCAGTACCATATTAGTTTGATATAATAAATATGCTTGGTCAATTTTATGGCATAATATTTTTAAAAATTATTTTTTGATATAATACTGAATAGATATAGCACAAGGTATCTTCCAAAAATTAAAATCAGGGAATGTATTAACCCTTAAATCTCTTATGAAATTCCTAAATCCATCTTCAGCTTCCAGTAAATAAATAAATGTGATCCTGAAAATTAATTTATATTTTACCTATGGAAATTTGTTTGAAGGAAAAGCAAAATCTCTCTCACTATTTTTTCCATCTTTTAAAATATCCACCAGTTTATTATTATTTTTTTAATTTTAACCTAGTCTTTAATATTGGATTATCTTTGTAGTAAACCTCATGTGCATTTCTTGCTAATATTTTTTAAATTGACTCAACCAGTATGTTATTGAAAGGAAAAAGATATGATAGTATTGTCTCATTACTAGTGAATTTTTGCTATTTTTTTCTTATTGCAAGATTATTGCATTAAAATTTGGCAGATGCCAAAAAAACATAAGATCCATTTTTTTCTAGTTTTATAGTCTGTAAAATAAGTAAGTCATAGTTAACAAAAATGGTTGTATTTTAGATGATTCATGAGGGAAATAATGCTGCCCTCCTTATCAAGAGTACATTTGAGGAGGATTCTGGAGTATTCACATGCAGAGCCACCAACTCAGCTGGCATGGTTGAAACCTCAGCAAACCTGATTGTGAAAAGTAAGGATTAAATTAGATGTGCTTTCACTTTTCAAGCTTATTCTGTATTGTGTACCTTCATCCTCCATACTCCAGGCTCTAAAGAGCCCTCCAAAGTTGCTACTTGTGTGATGTTCCTTTCTTTATTTTTGCCTGTTATGCTCATTTTCTCACTTTTGTCATAGAAAAAATTAAGAATGTGGGCAGATTAAACCCACTTTGTAATCACTGGCAAAATGCACAATTATATGTATCCTTAATGAAAGGCCATTGTTAGTGTTTTACTGAAATGAGCCACATTGACTAAAATTCTGCCTGCATTCTTTCATCACATTTACTATAATTTTTATTGAGCCATATATGTATTATTTTTATTGTAATTAGTTAGCCTATCTGGTTAGCCATTGGTATGGTTAAATAATTTTCAGCTTTTACTAAGCTGTTAGTTGAAAATAAGTGCCTTATAAGTCAGCATATTACATATTAATTCCAAGCTATGGCGTGCAAAATGAAATGAGGTAAAATGTTTCTAAAAAAAGATGTATATTAAATTAATATTATGAGTTTGCTCACTATAACTATTTTTTTAAATCTAGTCAGATTGACATCTACAGCCTTTGTTTATTATATATAAACGCATAATTAAAACATTTTTACATGTGAAATATCAGTGACTTTTATGATAGAATTCTTTTATAGGAAAAATATTTGTGTTACCATTATGTGTTTACACTTAATAGACTTCTAACGAGCTTCATATGTCATAAAGGTTTTATGTTTGGTGAACTACACATGTAATTTATACCAGAAATCATCAATATTTTATCATGTAGTAATAAGCATTAACTCATTGAATGAATCGCTTTTTGGAATATTTTAAGAACTGTATATTAAATGTCCATAATAAAGTAGAAAAAATAAGAAGGCATTTTGAATGTGTTATGGATTCCTTATAGATGAATTATTTGATATGGGAAACTATTTTGTTGCATTTAAAGGTAGCCTGGAACATACATATCCTCATGTGTAGAATCATGTAGTGGCATTTGTCAAACTTTTAGTATACCCTTACTCATCTACGTACATGTTTGATATAATTTTTGTGTGTTTGATTTTCTCGAGTGAGTTTGCATTTACCCGTTTTAAAGTTAACCAAAGTCATGCTTAAATCTTCATTGTGTTTATGCATAAATAAGAAGAAAAATTGGTTCTCACATGAAAACAAGTTCGTTTGGAGATTTGTTTGTGGCATTGTTTTAAAGAATATTGGCTTATAATAAGTATATTTTACTCTGAAAAACAAATCAGTTTTCAAGGAGGTTTCTAATGGAATGTGGTTTATTTTTAAATCATTCTTTTCTAAGTTGCCATTCTGGGTATTCCTCATTGAGGGTTAATTGGAGGGAATAGAAATAGAGACGCAGTGTCTCAATCTCAGGCTGAATAGCTTTTTCTAGTGGTATTTTGTTTTAGCTTTTACACTATGGCAAGTCCTCGAGGGAAAGTAAGAACCTAGCAAAGTTTCCTTTCTCGAAATATCACTTTTCTCCTTCTGAAGTAGTCAACATTAGTTTGGAAAGGATACCATCTCAAGCAATTATATGACAACACCAAGTGAGTCTTCACAAAGGCAAACCGCTGTACCCCATCCTTTTTTTTAATAAAATTTATCATCATTTCCTGAGGTGTTCATTTTGATTTTATTGACCTTTATTGAATGTTTTTTTTATGGCTAAAAAGGTAGTGGTGAAATCGGACAAATATCTTTATTATCTGCGTTCTATTATCTCTATCTTCTAGGGTCTCATTTCCATTCTTCATTTCTTTTACAATTGATGTTTCTGATATACCATTATTTATAATCCTTCAAAGCATTATTAAGAGTGTTTCCAGGAAAGTATCCCTTTTACGTACGATGAAGAGGGATAAAAATCGTCGCCTTTTTTGTCAAGGTAAAAGAGTACGGCCTGTAGAGGGGTGCCTTATCTCCCCCACCATCTGAGCCCCAAGCACCGCGACTCACCTAGTAGAATCCGCAAGCATGGTATTCCTACAAAGGAGGAGGAGAAAGCTGAGCCAAGAAGGGGGCTTCGTGGTAGGAGATTTTTGTCGGTGGGTTGGGGAGCAGAGATGAGCAGTAAAGATGGCGTCTATTTCTGTCCACCACACTCAGCTCCCTCTTGCACGAGCCCCTCTC
Organism: Calopteryx splendens; assembly: GCA_002093875.1. Classification (NCBI taxonomy): domain Eukaryota; kingdom Metazoa; phylum Arthropoda; class Insecta; order Odonata; family Calopterygidae; genus Calopteryx; species Calopteryx splendens. The sequence goes on from LYUA01000699.1 coordinate 1,039,957, forward strand.
CTACGGGGCTAAATTTGGAGATGCGACTTCTCCCCAACGGAGGATCAATATGATGCTACGATAAAACTTAACTATTTGTCGCTCTCGTCAAATCTGCTTAGTTTTTTGTACGTTAGGACGAGAAACCAAATTTACGCGTAAATCCCTCCCGCAGGATATTACATCATGGATAAGCATTGCAATACAAGAAAAGATTGCAATATTGATAGTCCGTAGTGCCTTTAAGGTGGAATAACAATTAAGGTCACCATTGTTTTTAATGAAACCGAAACCGACATTTCTTTACGCAGAATTAGCACGGTGAAACATCAAATCGTCAGAGCTATTTATAAAGGTAAACGCAAAGTATGACTCAGTCCTCAAGTATGGAGGTATCTTAAAAACGTTTTTACTTTCGTTTCACGTTGCGTGGAGTTCTTGTTAGCAGTTTAAGGGTTGTGGCGATGGTATTTATGATGCCCCATGCGTTTGGACTAGTAAGAGATTACGGGAGAAAGGAGGATAGTGATTCTTCTTTTGGCCCAACGTTATGGAAATTGTGTAGGATACGACTCGTTGGAAGTCCAAGGATGTTGTGGAGATAAGTGGCGTGACGTATAAAGAGGGGTTGGGAACTATTGTGCTTCTTCCATTTTACAAATTCACGGTCAACATCGATGACGCAGGCATTTAGACAGTCATCACTCCAAGTTGATGAGTAGCCCCATTTTGAGTCACCCAGAAAAATATATACCTACCTAATTCGCTCCTTTCTGAAAATATTTAACTCTCTTCAGACTCTTTTAAGAATCAATGTTTTCCGAGGCAAATGGAATGATAATATACGACGGCATCCCTAGCCTCCTCACCTTCTGCTTTAAAACCACCCTATTCCAAAATCCCCCCAAGCGTTAGTGAGAAATTATTTTGGGAGCGAGGTCGTTGTCGTTGGCTGGTCGCATTTTCAGATTTCTTTTTTGAAACTTTCCTCTCTTTCCATCGTCATAATTTAGGCTTGTGACTCGGCAAAGCATCCTGAGTCAGCATCGAAGCATTTGTAGTTGCCAAGGTGGGAGCGAGGTTCTGTTTGTTGCACCGTTTGGGTTATCACTATCTCACTTACCTTTCTTATTAGCAAACTTACCTAGGTTTGCATGACGCATATCTTGAGTTTCCCACCATTACTTGAGTTGTATGTAGGACGGGTAACAGGAGTAATGGAAAGAAAGTAAAATAAGAGACGCTTGGCCAAACGTCTCTCCATTGTAACCAGTCGGCGCCAAGAATAGGAATTTTGAATCATCTTTGCCGCTCAAAGCTTAGCCACTCACCCCTCTAATCTCTGACTAAACAGGAATCCTCCACCTCATCCCTTCCCTACCCGCATATTCAACTGCTCTCATCTATCTCTTTCGTCGACATCCCACCGACTCAGCGCTCTTTCTTTAGAAGATATTTTCGGCGAGTTTACCTACGGTGTATCGCACCTGTGATGGGCAGGGACATCCGTTCTTTGAGCTCTTAACAGATATTAGATCGCTTTTAGACGTCCTTAAGATAGAAATGTGCGAAATTGTAGGAAGATATTCTTAAAAAGGAAAGACATGCTACCTGTGGGCGATAGTCGCAGTAAACGAGCGAAAGCTCTTTAAGTCCTTGAGAGTTTAAAATTACAACGAATTAAAATAAAGTTACGAAAAGGTTAACGAAGTGGCTGCGCCGCCTTCCTAAAAAGTGCCTTGAGTAGAAGGTGCTTTGGTCCGTTCGTGTCACACTACTTCCACCACTCTTCCCCTCAGGCGAAGCAACCTTAATTCATGGAAAGGTGCGGTTGCTGCCGAAATCCCTGACCGCATTCATGACTGCCCAGTTCTGACTACTCGAGAAAGGCGATTCATTCTACGGAGAAAACAACCTGGACATATAGGGTAGTGGTCTTGATCGCTCTTCCCCTCATGCTGTTGCGCATAACCTCTTTTTCCTACCTTCTCCCTCTGTCTATCCATCTTTCCAAGTAGGACACACTCAACAATTCCCCCCCTCACTGTCGCCTACCAATGAGAGTCACTCCTGTGAGTCACTGGTGTCTGAATTCTCTTGTTGTGTCATCGCAAAGAACCCCTTTCCTCGATGATTTGGAATGCCGCCTACGTGGGAGACCACCTTTCCCCTTATATTCTCTTCAACCCCTATCTAGACCGAAAGCGAAGCAGTGAAGCGTACTTTTATTTTTGTCTCGTCTATCTCATTCTACATTCCTTTCTTTGTTTTCTGTCTGTAGTGGGGCTGATGGAAGGGTAAAGACGTGAGACTATTTATGATTGGCCTTGAGTTTTGTCGGACATGTTATGCATGACCTACTAGGAAATATGCCATCGGTTATATGCCGTGAAGACGTAACCATCTCTTTCACATGATTATTATCCGTGTTATTGTTAATGCCATTCAATCTTGTTCTGCTCGTTTCCGTGGCGATACGGTAAACCGTCATTTACGGTACGAGTTGATAAATGACTACTATTTTTATATTGAGGCAAGGATCTAGTAAAGTTTTAATACTAACATTAGGAAATTTCAGTGAATAATTAATAACACCGAATTACAGAAACCATATTTGTAAATATTAGTAAAATGTTGAACCCAAAAAAATACTGTACATTAGTAAAGTATCGGAATATTAATTTATCAAAATTATCGAGATGAACCACTTATATTTATAGAAACACTTGAAACAATTCTAGCAAACTTTAGTTCTTTTTTCACACCTACACAACAATTGTAGTTGCCAGATTCAATCAACAAATTGGAAGTATATAAAAAGGTATAGATCAGTTTCAGTCCTTGTCTCTTCGCCAGTATTGTTTCACTCGAAGTAAAGAGCCTCTTGTCAGGTAAACCTGTGTATCTACTTGAACTTCACACTAATGATCACTTTTCACTTTTTAACTCAATCAATAGGGCCACTTATTTTCTTATTTTGCGTTACACTGTCACCTTGGCCCCCTTTGAAAACGAGAATATTTCTGTCCAACGTTGTGTCCTGTTCAAACCCGCCGCGCAAAGATCCATGGACTTGGGAAGGGGTCTTGCCGGAGAATTGCAAAAAAGGGAGGGAAAATCGGATTACAATCTTTTGATTGCAATAACACCAAAAGTACACTCGAGCGTTAATTCTAACTCGACTTTTTTCTGGAAACTACTTTTTGCAAAATTTGGTATATGATTTGACAGTAACGTCAAGTGGGGGACAGCACTCCATGTATCTTTGCGCGGCGCGCTTGGTTATTCGAACTTAACACTAGAAATCACAATTCACTAATGCACTGAGAACTACAGCTCCGTCGTGAGATCCGAAGAGAACGGCGAAACGAATCCTGTCTCCCTGCCGAGGATTGGCAATCCCGTCCTTTTTCTTCTGGTGGCCGAAAGCGAACACGCACGAGTAGACTCCCGCTTGAAGGATCCCGCTCTTCTGCGTGCCGCACCAATTTTCCACTGCCTCCTAAGAATCCTCTCCTTTCCCCCCTCTTTCCATTTTCCTCACCCTCCTGACCTCTTCATTTTGTCTCTCTCATCCCCCGCGGTTCCTAACCCGATCCCCCCCACCGACGTTGCCTCGGTCTCCCGAGGACCAATGAGCAGGCTCGGGAAAGTGGAATGGGGAGGATGACGAC
>LYUA01000699.1:1090754-1112920 GCA_002093875.1 Calopteryx splendens
CCTAAAATGATAAAAATGGATTACTTTTTAAAAATAATTAATAAATGTTCACAAATTATTCCATTAAAATTATTGTTTCTAATAAAACTAGTTTTTTATTGTTTTAAGTCATTTGTAGGATATTCAGTTAATTTTGAAAATGGCCTAAGTCAATTCAAACTTTAAAAACAACATTTTTGTATGAAATTCACACAAAATTTCATATTCATGATACATTTCCATTAATCAAGACTGATAAAAATTGAAATTAAAATGTTGCATAATATAAAAATATTTTTTAATTTATTCAAATGCAATTNTGTTGCATAATATAAAAATATTTTTTAATTCATTCAAATGCAAATCATTAAATATCTCGAAACAAGAAATATATGACTTTCATAATTCGCATGACCACTTTCATAATTATGGGCACATATGGAGAACCAAATGGAAAAGGTGAGCCAGATGGTTTGGTCACACCATGACACAATGGATTTGTCAAGAACGTAATGGAAGGGAAAATAAAAGGAAAATTCCTACGTGGAAGACCAAGGGATAAACATGTTGGCCAAATAAAGAGGAGTGTAGGAAGGAATACCTACTGCGAAGTGAAGGAATTGACATGGAATGAAGAAGAATGGAGAGCTGCAGTCTACCAATCTAAGAATTGAAAGACTATGTTGATGATAGAAATGATATTTTCATGGAAGTAAATATTTATTTAAGCATATTTATATGTATGTGCTTTACAAATAAACCAAATTGAGATTATTCCTTTCGAGAACTAGTTATATTGCAGAATCGATGAGAAAGCTATTCTATTTTGAAAAATAGTGGGAAGAAATTTTAAGGAAACATGATGCATTTCTAAGAGGAGGGGGGTGTTTGAGAGTGAAAGCTAGTGCTTGATGGCCTTTAACAGGAACTGTATGTGGATTCTAGGATGTATTCTTCCTCTCAAGTCTATGAACTCTTTGACCCTGGAGGCATATGGGGAGAGGACAAAGGACTGCCTCATCTTCCTGGGTATCTCATGAAAGATCTGAGACACATACTTGAAATACAAAAAACAGACTCATATAAGATGGCTGCTCTCATTCTCAACAGCAATTTTTGGAAGTAATGTTATCTGAAATAACACAATCCTATCCTTGCTTTGTCAATTTTCTTGAGAGGAAGCAAAATATAATAAATGTCTTCGCTTCAACTTAGAAATATAATTTAATGACATATACCATAGTAATCTGTCAGCTATTATTTTTTAAGAATGATTTTGAAGTACCTATGCAGCGACTGTGTTATATCCATCATAAAGGCAAAGTTCACACAATCTCTAAACACATGACCTTTTGAAGAAGTATATAAGAAACGTGTTCTAGTATTTACAATCACTTATCCTCTTGTTTTATCTCATACTTGTCTGTATTTGATATTTTGAAAAACACTGACACACTTACTTTTTTATGACTTAGAAATTGAGCAAGCAAGAAAGTTTGCATTTCCACTAAGTCATAATTTCAATTAGCAAGTCTTAACCCTCTAGTACGGTCGCTTGGGTGTTTGACGCCTGGTAGACACTTCAGACGATTGATGGTATTGCATCACATAATTTGTACTTTAGTTTAACAAAATATATAAAAAATAATTTTGTGTATAAAATAAATCCCTTAAATTAGATATTAAGTAGAATTTAGTTAATAATTTTAGTTACGACCATTAAAATTAAATAAATAATATTCTGGGTGTCCGACACTCACCAACCTGAATCTTGTTTGTAAATTAGACAACCGTACTGGAGGGTTAATAAAAGTGTTTCAATTCACTAGAATTTTGACTGATTCACTTTGAAATCAATAATAACAAAGCTTTGCACAATTGTAATGGTTACTTTTGCATGATTATTTCGAGTAATCACCAATATTTCAAAATAAAATTTGAAATAACTCGAGGTATTTGAGGCAAGGCTTTAATTTTTTCTTTGAAATTTGAATATTGTGAATATTGATTTTGGAATTTATGGTAGTTGATTTTACTATTCATGCTTTCCATCTCAAATTAATAACAATAATTATAATGTACATAGTACATTTAAACTTACTATTGTCAATTACACTCAAAAAAAGTGTACACTCTTTAATTTCAAACCTCATTTATCAATTTACTATCTCTCTCTTCCCCTATATTCACATAAATTGGATTTATTTTGCTTAATTTAAATAATTTCTATGGCTTTTACAGCTTTGACGGAGTCAGAAATTCATGAATTTGAAACCAAGAAAGCTGTTAAAGAGAAGCGCAAGCCTGTCATACGAAGGAAAGTGGTTGAAGATGTTCAGGACAAGGATGAAAAACATGTTGAGGAAATAGTGAAGAAAACCCAAGAAACACAGAGAAAATTTGAGGTTGAACAGAAAGTTACACAAGAGGTTACTCAGTCAGTTACCCAGAAGACCACGAAGGTAGCTACTCAAGAGGTTGCTCAGAAAGTCATGGAAGAGATTGGCCAACAAGGAGTCACTGAGAAGGTGGCAATACAACAAGTAACTCAAGAGATCATCCAGAAGGTTCCTGAGGTTCAGAGAGAGGAAGAGGTTGTGGAAGAGGTTGTAAAGAAAACACGTAAAGAGAAACGTAGGAAGGCAGCAGCTCCTCTTCATGAAGCCACTCCAATGGTTGTAGCATCAGAAGAAGTGGAAGAGGTATGTTATTTACATCTATTTGTAATCATGTAGAATGGTTAAGGCAGTCATTGGCTTGCTGTTGCAACAGATTTATTAATTTTCATAGTTTATACATATAATGCAAATGATAAGATGCTATCTAGAAACAGATTTTACTTCCTTAATATTAAATCTCAAATTCTGTTTTTATCATTGATTCAAATGAATGATCTTGAATCAAAAATGAGGTAACTGAATAGGGTGAGAAATGCAGTACATTAGCAGTGTTTTCATATGCACCTAAAAAGTTATGATATCCTTATTATTAAAACTGTTGAGTAAAAATTTAGGACTTCCTATTCTGATTTTTAGGTCACTCCAAGTTTACCTAAAATGGAGAGACCAACACTTTCTCAAGATCTTGTAGAAAGTGCATACGTTGAAGAAGTCATGCAGTGGGTGGCAGCTAAAGAATTTGGTCCTGGTGAATCACCTTTAAGAGATTTGGCCAGAATAGGTTTCCTAACTCGCCATGGCACATCTGTGTCTGAAGTCACTTCTATGTATGAAACAGGAGAGTTCCCAGCACTGAGGTCTCCAGAAGCCCAAATAGCAATGGTGCAGGTTTGTAATTACTTCATACACCCAACTTAATTAATAATCCTGAATGCTTGCTTAAGTCAGTGGTTATCCACATATGTACTCTAATTAAATTCTAGAATATCAATTTTGTTCATTGAAATGATATTTGGTCATTTTAAGAGTCAACTTCTTTAGTAAGATGCATGTCATATACCATGGTGTATGATTTGACATTCGGTGTTCAGCCTGAGAATGCATGTAAAGCATATGCATGCTGTATAAGTAGCATAGGGATGAATTCCACAGTATTTGCCCGATAATATAGGGATCTCATAATACCTTCAGTTTGATATTTTTAAATTGTTTAAAACCCACAATTTTTCTTTGTTGGGACTTATTCTGCACTGATATTTGAAGACACCCACATGTATGAATATATTGGTGATTAGTCATTTTATTTCTATTTTTTAAGTATTTACTATCCTATTTCATTCTTTTGTGCACAGTACAATAAAAAAAATTAATTATTGGTTTTACTCTTCAAAAAATTACTAATCAGAAACTTTTAAGCTGAGCAAGAAACTCATGTAAATATAAATTATTTATCCAATGAAAAAATTAGGTCATTTTTGTGCCTTGGTAATATCTCTACTTATGTACGTATATTGGAGAGAAAGAAAGGTGATAGAAAATACAGTGGAACCTGTCATGATGACCACCTCCCTTAATGACCAATTTTTACATGCACCGATTAATTCTCCATAAGATGCAACATTAACTGAACCTCCATTAGACGACCAGGCCAAATTGTACCCCTTCATATAAAATATACCTACCATAGCGACCACAGAAAATGTGCAACCCAATGCTGCATGCCATGTTTACTTCGTACACTGATCTGACCTTACTGGGAAAATTGTTCCAACTTCAGATAATCAAATGCATTTTTACATATGGGCGAATGTGATGTGCCACTGGCTAAATATCATCTGTTAAACAAAGTCTGTTCTGATTGTTGCTGCTCTCATTTAAGTTGTTGAGTCTAGGATGTTCTCACAGGAAAATAAATTCATCTACCAGTATTTTTTATTCAGATACACAATCTGAATGATCCCCAGGAACTAATGATTGTGTCATTAGGTGAACTCCTGAGTGGCATCTTTGATTTATGAGATCGTAGGAAGGTTCTGCCTAGGACGAAGTAGGGTGAGAAAGAAACTGCAGACAAAATCAAAAATTGAAAATATACCTGAGCACTGCCAGATATGATTCATGGTGAGCTTACGGAAGTCGAAAAATATGAGAGGAGCGATTTGTGGGAGATTAGTGGGTGCTCATGGCCTACCAATCTTCCATTTCTTCTCTTGTTCAAGAATAATTTTTTACTACTTACTTGAGAAGGGTAGAGAGATAAGCAAGTGCAGAAAAAAATTGAGTGTGGTTAATAAGTTTATGAGGTATTTCGGCCAGTGTATTATACCTTTATAGTTTACCTTCATGTGCTCAGTTTTTCTGCAGTAATTGTACACATTAAAAAAATTATTTATTGTCAATCATTTCCATCAAATCAAAGATAATTTTTACATTTTGTGACAAAAATAAGCATAATAAAAGACTGAACACTGTTGGTGACAAAACCTTGCTGCAAATTGCAAGGGTGGGAAAACTTAAATTTTGAACATTTTGAAACATAAGGATGGACTGCTCTGTGACTAGGAAAGTGAAAAAGAAGTGTCTGTGAAGAGGAGAAGATAAGGAACATAATAGTTCTGACAATAACATTAAACAATTCCATTTCATAATTTACACTTTTCACATATGTACTTTCTCTACTTCTTATTTATGCATTCATCAGTGTTCATGCAAACAACTTATTTTTAACGTAATATATGGACATATATAATGGTTTAATTCAATCATTCCATTGATAATCTCCCTGTCTTTCATATGAAATAGCATCCAAACTTATGTACACTTATTTTATAGATCAGGGTTCTTCAACCTACAGTTCGGCCAATCTAACTGCTATGCTGTATATACCCCTCTTAGGGAACCACTTTTTTCAGGAACTGTCAGTGGTTGCAATAGACAGGTTTCACTGATTATATGTGGAATTGAAGAATGTGTTCTTTTAGTTAGGTTGTTAAGACTTAATTTGTTTATTATGTAGTAGTGGTGTCCATCAGAAACCTACCCTAACCAGTAGACTACCAATAAAAATAATCTATGTTGGGAAAATGCAGAAATTAACTTATTTTTCCTCTTCCAGGCATTTTGTCTGGTAGATATTTAGTTGAGTTTGTTGTCAGTTCATTAAATGGACTCCTTCTAAAAACTCTGTGCTTGGGATAAATTAATATTTTTTTATTGAATTTCAGAAATTAAGTGCATAATTTTATTTTAAGTTCATATTTGACATTTAAATGGTGATAATTCTTTGCTAAAAAGATAAGCTTTACCAAAGGAAATAATTATTTAATCCCTTCCTATTTTTCTAGTTAGTTATTGTTGTCATTGTACCAATGAGTAAATATATGTGTATCAAAATAATGTATTAAAGGTTGTCGAACGAATTGGACATGGTGCTGTTATATCTGAAGTGTTATCAGAGGAATCAACTATGGATACTTCAGTGGAAGAAATGGGTTTCAGAGCTTTCATGCGCATGGCAGAACAACATCAGGTAAATGTAGAAGAAGCTATCTTCAGTTTCCAGCCTGAGGATTTCCGAATTCAAGCATGGGAAACAACTGAAGCAGGAGAACTGCATACAGCTGAATCCTCTGAAGTTCATGTAAAAGGTATTGTAAAATAACTTTTCCTAAGACATGTGCATCTCTTAACTTTGTGATTTTTTGTTATTACATATAGTTTGCACTAATTTGAGAGACTTTTTGGTGCCTACTAATTTTTTTTGAGTAATTTCATTTAACATATCTGCATGATACATACTGCATTTTTAATAATGAATAGTACTTAAATTGCAGATCAAAAAAGGCTCTTAGTTCAAGAAGAGAAGAACTCAAGAAATTTCAGCCATAACTCCAAAAAGCATGTTGCACGGTTTTATCCTGACCCAACATCTTTTCTAGATGAGGAAAAGTTTTTGATGAATCACAGTGTAGTGTTTGTGACTTTGTGTGTTCTTTTTCTAAAGCTTCTTAGTTGGATTCTGGGGTTTTTGTTGTTGTATTTTGAAAGTTAATGATTTTATTGTTTGAACTTTCATCGGTTATGTTGCCAAAGAGGACTAATGGACAAAAACATTTTGATTCCTGAATAAATTTGCAGTGCAAATAAAGCATGAGACGAACTGCTCTAGTGTGTTGTTGAACAGTGTGTTATATAAATATATATATATATATTTTTTTTTAAACAGTGTATTTTCTGTTTTAACAGCATTTACCATCACTTTTGTGTAATTTGGTGGAAGGTCATTATGCTGCGTGTACATTGGCATTTAATAAATGAATGACATCCATGTCATCTTCTTAAAATCCTGTCTTTTAATGGAGCACTTACTGCGAAAATATTTTTCCCAGAGAAATATTAATTTCTGCTTGGCATTAGAATTGTATTAATTTTTTTATAATTTTTACGTGAGTAAATATATACTTCTTTCTAATGTGCTCTCCTTAACTGTAAAATGATGGCCTAATGTTGTTGTTTGGTGGCTTAGATTGAAATCTAAGGTCCTTATAAATAAATGTTATTGCTACCAAATGCTATTTGCATTCTCATTATGTTCAGATGCTTCTGAAATGGATTAGCTCTTCTCTACCTCTGGGGCAGCCATAATTCACATTCCTCATGACTATGTTATGACTCTTATTTAATGACCAGTTTAATGGTAATGTGCTGACAGGTATTCTTAATTATTTTTTTCCTACAGAAATGAAGAAAAAGCAATGGAAAAAAGTGTCTATTACTCAAGAAGGAGAAATACAAGGTTTGAAGGAAACTTTTTCTATATTTATATACTTTATCTTGATTTTTAAAAATACATATTTGCAACTTATTTGCATGATGAGTACATTATTGATCAAGTAATTTACTCAGAACAAATTTTTGATTTCTCAAAGGTCAAAACATACTTAAAATTGTCTTGCTTACAGACCTTTTTTTGCTCATCTCATTGCATATTGTGATTTTAATTAATTGAACTTGTGCATTTCATGATCATAATTTTCTTAATAAAACCAGAATGATCATGGTACATTCTTTGAGTATGCTGATGAAATTACTCATGGTTAAACAGCCAAATATAATAAGTGCATATTTGTGCTCTTGGTTGTAGTATTTATGTTTGCTGGTTAACATTGTGATCCCATTGTAAATAAACCACCCTTTGATGTTCATTACATTAATCTACTAGGTACTGATAGATACAATGTGAATGTTCATGAGTTGTTTTTTCAGTGTTTGTACTATTTTTGTGTAAATATATTTGAGTGTCTATTTGGCACATAAGTGTTTGTAAATTTGTCTAGTTTACTGATTTACGTGGTATATGTATTGTGTTGACTTCATATTTATGTAATGACTTATCATTACATATTACATGTTTGATGACCTTTGTGTGCCTGTTGTAATCAAATGTCCAGACTAATGTCTACATAATGGCATCTGATTTATTTACTGACTAGGCTTTTTATGTTGGCAGTCTTCATTCATTATTTATAACTTTTACAATGGAACATATCATCATATATTTTTTCATTAATATTGTCCATCTTTTGTTTTTCATAGTTTTCTTTCAGATTCTCCATTGAGCTATCAGATTATTCTTTCTTTGTCAATGCTTAATGGGTACTACCTACCATACCAGTTTTTTCTTCAGTACCTACCTATTTGACTGCATTCTCTATGACTTCTGAGGCTTAAACTGGCTTCTGAAACTCAATGTTAACTTGCATCTTGCTTCTCTTCCATGCTTCAGCATCTAATGGTAATGTGCTCAATATTTTTAACTTTTAATAAGATATTTGTGGCACCATTTGCTTTAGCATCTGCAAACAAACTTTTTTAGACCACCATTATAGTATAAATGAGAATAATACATAATGCACTAATATTTTAAAATATTTCAAATAAAAGTTATAACATCAAGTCCATTAAATGCCCATGTAAAATATGCACTCTTAAAATTGCAGCTCAAGAGTGGATGTGGATAGGCAAAAGTCTACTCTAAAAGTTATAATTGGTATCCGCTAAGACACGATGCCCACATTTCAATTTTAGTGGATATTCACTAATTTTAGTGGATCCAATAAAATATGTAAACGTCATCTAATCAAAATATAGGATGTCCGAGAAGAACCCCACTAAAATAATTGGATATACAATAATCCACTGCATTTCTTTTGGAAAATTTGCTAATGGTTGATCTTATATTTTAACTAGTCCATCAGTTTTCTAGATCTGTGTTAAATGCATTCTGGCTAATATGAGTAAAGTGCAGTCAGAGACCAGAAAAGTTTTAATTGGGTAACTTAGAAGCTGTTATTTATTAAACTTAAGACAAGACCTTAAATAGAACAAGGGAGAATAAATACTCTGATGATAATTGTCCTTTAACACCAAATTATAGTATATTTTGGACAAAAATAATCTAAATCTTTGATAGATTGGTTATTGCATCATTAAAATTTTTTCTTTGTCTATCATTGTAAATGTACTCACAACATGGCTCTTAAAGATCATTTTATGGTTTCCTATACTTTGCTTTTTCTTGAATAGTAGCATTCCAGTTTGGAAATCAGTCCACAAAATTATAAAAATGTTTCAATTGACAATCAACATGCCAAATGAGAATTAAGAGTTGAAATAATCAGTAATTTTTCAAACAGTAATCTCCTTTTTGTATTTAAATAATTCAATTAGCAGATTTTCTCATAGTACCTAATAATTGGTTTAAAAAATAATTCTTTTCTTCCTTGTTGCTCTGACTCTATCAGTGTAGTGACTGTTGGCAATGTAAATTAATTCCACTTTTTTTCCTGCACATTTTTCATTGCAACAAGTTGATGGCTGTTATGCCATGAATTGGGAGTTCAGTGCAAAATTCTTCATGCATCTTGTACATGGGCCTTAATGGTGATTTGAAAATAAACTGAATGCCTTAAATCTTAAATTCCTTGCAATTATCATCTTAATACATGCATGGTAGTGCATAAAATTATAAATGATAAATCATAAAAATTGTATACAAATGCTTTCCACTTGGAGGCATTGTATATACATTTACAATATTGTTACTACTGTATACTGTTAACATATTTGGTTAATAGATCAAAAATCTGAAATTGTTTTTTATTTTCATATGTAAGTTTTTTCATGATTATTAGTTTTAAATTAAAATTTTAAATATTACCTTAGAACTGAAATTAAAATAAAATCTGACAAAAAGCCATGCATTAATGAATTTATTTTGAAAGTTGAACCTAAAAGCACCTTTTCATTCAGGGTGTATATAATATTTTTGAGCAGGCACAGGCAAAACTAAATTTGCTTAATCAGTTTTGTCTCTAAACAAATGTATATTAGAAGGTATGAAATATTTAATAATTTTAAAATTGTAAAACATGGGTACAAAATCCTGTACATATTTTTAACAGACAAAACCTTCCGCCCACTAACGTTCTTCTTTACTCTGCGCCATAAATACATATTCGGCAGCTTTCAATAAAACTAACAGCATCCATGAGGTTATATCAGCAACTCAACATTAGAATGTATGGAAATCTGAAATTATCAATCAGTAAACAATTTCATCTGGGTCAGTAATCATTTTACACCCAACAATTTAAATATGCATGTCATGCTACAAGTTCGAGTGACACATGCACATTGCCATACTTACAGAAACAACAACCCATGAGGAAACAACAGCTGCAAGACAGATAGAGACAAAACATCCTCTTCCTAAAGATGAAGAAATGATTACGATCACAGAAATAACAGATGACACTGCCCCTGAGGAAATGACTGTCACAATACATCCGAGTAAAGCAGTTAAACATAAGCCAGAAGAAGAAACAAGGATATTGGGAAGGGGGAGGAGAGAAAGTACTGAACAGGAAGAAGTAACTGTTGAGAGTAAACAGGTTGGAAAAGAAGTAAGAGTAAGGAAATCAGAAAGAGCTGTTAAAAAACAAATGAAGGAAGAGTCAGAGGAGGAAATAGAAGTTGAAATAGTTGGTGAAAGGAAAAAGAAAATAAAAAGGGTTCTCAAAACAAAGTTACCCAATGAAGATGTTGAAATGATCGAAGAGGAGCATTTAGGAGAATTCAAACCTTTGCAAGAAAAAACTGAGAGCAGATTACCATATAGAACTCCCTCTCATTATGTTGAGTCAATACCTGAAACCTTTGCAGCAGAAATACTTACAGGAACCAGTGTGAAGGAACAAGCAACAATGAGCTTGTTAACCTGCCAGGCTTTTACAGAACAACAAGTGGAAATAGGCGAAAAAGAAGTTGAAACTAGTCCTGGTGTTTTGCCTGAGAGTGTGAAAGCTGCACAATGCATAGATACTATGGAACCCTACGTAGTGAATGAACCTGACATTAATACCTTACCTGGGAGCTTTGAAACAACTTTTAAACCATCTACTTTTGAGGCATCTAAAACATTGATTCTCAGTGAAAGTTTGCTTGTAAGTGAAACTATGGTGGGTGATAACATAATTGAGACATCTACTACCCACGAAAGAAAGGATCAACATGCTGAGACTCGAATATTACCTCGAGAGGGGCTTGAAATCACAGAAGTTACAGAAGCAGACTTCGAAGGCCACCTGACAGAATCCAAACCTATGGCAGCATATCCTGGTGTCAGACTTCCATCAGCTGAGCCAATTCAAGTGAGTGAGGTTTATGCAGAGACTAAGCCAGGGAAATACCACCCAGAGCTTTTTGTAGCCACAGAAGCAGCAACAGAGGCCATTTCAGCACAAAGGCGTTTACCAGTCATGGAAGAAACTCATGCTCCAGAAAAGGAGGGTGAATATGTGCCTGGTCGGCTTCCTCCAACTCATAAAGCTGGATTAGCATTAACTGCCTTTGGAGATTCAACAGTAGTAGTATCAGAGATAAAAACAGGTGAAAGGGAGGGAGAGTTCTATACTAAAGAGAAGCCAGAAATTTCTAAAGCAACCAGTGAGGTAACACTAACCGAAGGGGTTACTGTTACTATGGTGTCAACTCATGACAAAGAAGTAGAGCTGAAGACATCACAGTGTGAGGTGAAAAAAGTAGATATTGAGTTCCTTGAGCAAGAGTCAACTATTACAGCTGTGACATTGACTTCTGAGAAGGAAGGAATGCTGACAATAGATTCAGGGCCAGAAGGACGAAAAGCTGTTACCTCTGTTACTTGTCTTGAAACATCTGGCATTTCTCAGCCAGTGGTGCAAGATGCTGAGGGTGATTTTATACCCCTCAAAATTCCAACGGCAGTGAAAGCTGAGAGTAGTATCAGGCCAGAAGAATCAATAGCAGTTTCTCAGATAGAAACGGGAGATGTCCCTGGGGAATTTTCTCAAATTTTGCGTTACCGTACTGATGAAGCTGTCCCTGCTGTTGAAACATTTGAGGCCAAAGAGATATCAATGGTTCACATGCAAGAAAATGAAATTAGTATGGAAAGCATAGAAAAGCCATTACCATGCCAAATTGAAGAAGGTTATAATCCATTGACAGGTATAAGTGTTATTCAGACTGAAACTGGAGAAAAAGAAGAACATTTTCCAGTTTATGATTTGCCTGAGTCTCACAAAGGAAAATTAACTCCTAGTCATGCTTTGCATACTGCTCTGGTCGAAGAAACACTGCCTGAAGGTATGGCTAGTGTGCTGCCAAAAGGTAAGCCATTGGCAAATCAAGCTCAAGAAAGTCATGAGGCTTTTTGTGAAACAGTCATAGAGGAAGCTGTGGTAGGGGAGAGTTTGGCAGATCATAAACCTAAAATAGTTCCTGATGGAAGAACAGCAGGTTTAACATTTTTGCCAGAAGAAAGTCTTACTGTCTTAGAAGTAATTACTGATGATAAAGAAGGAAAATACACTGAGCCTACTAAACCTGGAGAGTGTTTTGCTTTACCCGAGATGACAGTTAAAAGGGTAGCAGTAAAATCAGAAGTTAATGTTGATACTAGTGAGATCCCAATGGATGATGAAACTCCTCATATAGGCATAGCAAAATTTGAACACACACTCATTGAAAGCATCATGGTTACTCAGTCACAGCTAGGAGAAAAGGAAGGTGAATTGGCTCTCAGTATCACACCTGACCAGAAGAAAGCAGCTGTGGAGTTAGGTGAGGGTTTAGAAGGTGTTTCAGTGATGCAGGTGTTAACTCATGACACTGAAGTTGAGTATAGTGGGTATGAACAACCAAAAGAATCTTGTGCAATACCAGTGGTTCCAGGCCATGAAGTTGCAATTCAAAGTGAGACATTGTCAGAAACAGGAGTAGGACACTTGGCATTTGAGGAACCATTAAAGGGACAAGCTAAGCCTCTTAGTGAACCTTTAACAGAACTACTAGTGACTGAGATGGCACCAGGAGAAGGAGAAAACATTATGGAAGAGATCTTGCTTCCAGAGAAGAAGATGGCAGAGATTAAGTTAGATACAGAAACTGGATTACATATAACTGAGGTGATTACTGAGAACAGAACAGTAGATTTTTCAACTAAAGAAACTCCTTCAGGGAAGAAAGTTATAATTCCTGATGTAGAGGGTCATGAAGTTGCAATGAAAGAGGAAATAGTTGCAGGACTTTCTGTTGATGCATTTGACCGATCATCCCCAGTTAAAGGAATTGCTTATCCTGAACAAACTGGTTTAGAGTGTGCAGTGTTATCTCAACATCCAGTTTCAGAGAAAGAGGGAGAGTTTTTAGGTGACATTAAGCCTGAAGGTAAAACTGCTATGATCAATTTAGAAGAGGGTGGGTCAACATTAATGGAAGTTACAGAAATTTTGATTGAAGATAAAGAAGGAACTTATGTACCAAAGGACTCACCATCTGAAAGAAAAGCTGTTTCAGATTTGACAGGTAATTATCCTGTTGCTGTAATTTCAGAAGTTTCTATTGATTTGGGTATTGGCGATATCATCCCTGAAAAGCCAAAACAGAGTGAGGCGAAGTTAGATCACATTCCATTTGAAAGTCTGATTTTAAGTGAAACAATGGTAAGGGAGAGAGAGGGTGATTATAGACCTGATTTTCGACCTGATGTCTTCACTGCAGCTGCAACTTTTGATTCCATGGAAGAAGGTATTTCAATAACAGAAGTTTTACCAGATGACAGAGAGGAGCTAATGTCATCTCCTGAGGTTCCTGAAGGGAAAATGGCACAAACTGGTGTCACAGGACAGCAAGTAGCCCAAAAAACTGAAATCATATCTGAAAGTAGTGTTTCAGAACTCCATCAGCTGCTGCCTCAAACAGCTAGTGCTAATCTTGAACCCTTACCTTTTGAAAGTGTTATTATGGCTGAAACAAAAACTGTTGAAAAAGAAGGAATATTCTCTGAGAAATTAAAGCCAGATGGGAAAAATGCAGAAGTGATTTTTGAAGAAGGAAAAGTTATTTCTATATCTGAAGTCATAGCTGATGATAAAGAAGGTGAATATACTACCATGGTAAAACCTGAAGGGAAATATGCAAAACCCAATGTATTGGCACAAGAAGTAGCTCAGAAGATGGAAATTATTACTGAATCACAGACAACAGATGTGAAACCTATGGAAACAACTTCAGAAGTTGCTACTGCTGATCAGATTCCATATGAGAGCATAGAGCAAATGGAGGCCGTGGTACAAGAAAGAGAGGGGGAATATGATGCAAAATTGAAGGTTGAAAACAAAAGAGCTCAGCTTGAATTTGAAATTGAGCGGAGTGTTAATGTTACAGAAATAACTATTCATGATAAGGAGTCAAATTATCTCTCCCCAATCATGCCCATTGAGGGATATGCACTTCCTGATGTCACTGCTCAGGAGATAGCTCAGAAAATGGAAATTACATCACAATATGGTTTAGGAAAAGTGGATCAAGACATTCCAATGAGTGCAAGAGCACAACAACATCATTTACCATTTGAAAGTTTACTCTACACAGAAACAGGGTTTTCAGAGAAGGAAAAGACATTTGAGGGTGCACCCCAGCCACAAAAAGGTACTGCAGCTTTAGAATTTGAGACGGCCAAAAGTATAGCAGTTACAGAGATAACAACTGAAGATAAGGAAGGGAAACTGTCAGCTGTTGAGCTTCCTCATCCAGGAATAGCTCTGTCTGAATTACTGACTCCACATGAACTACCTCAGAAAATTGAAATTGTAGCTGAATATTCAGTGGGAAATGTCGATATTGAAGCAAAGGAAGAAGCAGTTGCAAAGCAAGAGCAAATTCCCTTTAAAGGCTTAGAAACAAGTGTAACCACAGCAGAGGAAGTAGAAAGTTCCATGAAGGACTTAATAAGGCCGAAAACTAAACAAGTAGCAATTTCTTTGGAAGAAAGCAGAGGTGGTGTTGGAATTACTTCTGAAGTAATTCTTGATTACAAGGAAGGTTTGGTACCTACTCCAGAACTTCCATCATCCAAAGTTGCTCATCCACATATTTATGGACAAGAGATTGCAGAAAAACTTGAAATAGTAACAGGGACTTCTGCAGAAGAATTCACTCATGAAACAACTGCAGAAGAGACATATGCAACACCCCAGACATTGCCACTGTCTGCTCTAATTCAATCCGAGGCTAGTCTAAGTGAAGCTGAGGGATTGTTAAAAGACAAAATTATACCAGATTCCAAGAGTGCAGAAATAGTTTTTGAGTCAAGAAGAGTAGTATCTGTTACAGAAGTTACAACTGAGGATAAGGAACAATTGTATGATCAATTGGAAAAACCAGAAAGAAAATTTGCAAAATCAGACATTTCAACTCATGAGGTTGCCATGAAAACTGAGGTGATAATGGCTGAACCAAGCCCAATTGAGGCTGCATCTGAAACTTTGCAGGAGGCTCAAGCATCAGCTGAACAGCTACCATTCGAAAGTCTTGTACAATCAGTAAATGCCTCAGTAGAAAAGGAAGGAGATTTCGTGGAAAAAATACCCGATAGGAAGACTGCTGAAATGGCCTTTGAAGAAGGGAAGACAATTTCTATTTCTGAAGTTATTGCTCAAGATAAAGAAGGGGAGCAGGAAATTACTATTACACCTGTAGGAAAATTTGCTCAGTCAAATATAATATGTCATATTGTTGCAGAAAAATCAGAGGTAATTTCCAATACAGAAGTTGGAGAGTTAAAAGAACTCACCAAAGATTCTGCTCAGGCTAACTATGAGCAGCTGCCATACGAAAGTCTAGTCTTGACGGAAGCATCAGTTGTGGAAAAAGAAGGACAATTCACGGATAAATTTGTGCCTGATCAAAAGATGGCTGGCATGAGTCTTGAAGAAGGGCACAGAATTGTTTCAACATCATCAGTAATGGTTGAAGACAAAGAAGGTGAATTTGTAGAGCCTAAAAAGCCAGAAGAGCAAATTGCTCTCACTGGTATTCCTAGCCAAGAAGCAGCAGAAATGACTGAGGTTGTACTTGGAATTAATTTGAAAGATTTTGAAACAAAATTGCCACACAAAACTCAAGCAAAACAAGGACAGTTACCTTTTGAAAGTTTGATTTTAACCCAGGCTATTATTTCAGAAAAGGAAGGAGAAGGTATTCAGGAACTAAAAATGGAAGGGAGAAAGGCAGATATGGACTTTGAGGTTGGAAGAAGTGTTACAGTATTACAGGTCATTACTCAAGACAAAGAAGAGACTTACCATGGACCATTGCATCCAAGTGAGGGTCAAGCTCTTCCAGATATTGTAGGTCATGAAGTAGCTGAGCAGTCTGAAACATTGTCCCACCTAGCAGTGAAAGACATGGAAGAAATTACTCCAACAGCCAAACAGTCTGCAGTTGAATCATGTGAAACGTCCACTGGTATTACAGTCACTGAAGAGACTGGTCATGAGAAGGAAATTGAATTTAGCGGGAAATTCGTTCCATCAACCAAAAGTGCTGAAGTAACTTTTGAAGAAGGGAAGAAAACCATGGTAGTTACTGAGGTTTCAATGGATGATAAAGAAGGTCAGTTACCTTCTTTAGACATGCCAGAGGCTAAAAAGGCAGTTTCAGGATTAGCATTAGATGGTCAAGAAATAGCAGAAACAACAGAAGTGACAACTGAATGCCAAGCTACTGAGGGTGTACCTTCTCTTGCTCCTAAAAGTGCTAAAGCTGTCCCAGAAAACTTGACATTTGAGGGTATTCTTTCAAGTGAAACATTAGTTCAAGAAAAAGAGGGTAGCTTTCTTGCAGGAACTAGTTTCAAGGCCAAAACAGCAGGTCTTTCGTTTGAAGAAGGTAGAAGTGTCATGGTTACTGAAGTGAGAACAGGATACCGAGAAGGAGAATATGAGGCACCCAATGTCCCTGAAGGGCATGTAGCACTTCCAGAAATATTAAGTAGAGAAATTGCTCTAATGGAAGAAGTTGTAACTGCACAAGGCTTAGATTTACTACCAGATAGGGATAAGGTACCAAGTGCTACAGCACAGCAGCAGCAATCAACCTTTGAAAGTATAGTAAGTTCAGAAGCAATCATTGGTGAAAGGGAAAAAGAATTCTCAGGTGTTTTCAAGCCAGAAACTCGTAGTGCTGAAATTGGATTGGCCGAAGTTGGGAAAAGTATCACCATTACTGAAGTATACACTGAGGATAAGGAAAGTGAATATTCCGTGATAGGTCCCAATATTTCTGTAGCCTTACCCAGTGTCACTGGTCATGAGATAGCTATAAAATCAGAAGTAATGACTGAGTCTATTGTTGAGGAATCAGAATCCAAAAAAGCTCCTGAAGGAAAGTATGCTATACCTGAACAAGTTCCATTTGAACATCTTGTACATTCTGTAACTACATCAACAGAGAAGGAGATAGAGTTTCAAGGGCAGCCAACTTTAGTTAAATCTAATGCTGAATTGACTTTTGAAGAGGGCAGGAGTTTAAGTGTGACTCAGGTAATTCTGGAAGACAAAGAAGAAACACTGAAAAAGATGGAACTTCCAAGTGCACATGCAGCGCACAAGGAAATAGTTAGTCAGAAATACTTGGAGCAAACAGAGGTTTTATCAGAGACACACATTGAAGAAGTGAAAAGGGAGTCGCCCATAAAAGAAACCGCACTTTCCCTTCAAAGTATTGTTGAAGGTGTTATTGTTTCAGAGGGAGTTGTGAATGAATCAGAAGGAATTTTTTCAGATAAATTTGTGCCATCTGGTAAGAGTGCAGATGTAAACTTTGAGGAACAACGAACTGCAAGTATATTACAAGTTGCAACCCAAGATAGGGAAGGAGAATATCTCTTGCCACAAAAACCTCTGGAAGGTATGGCGAAAACTGAAGTCTCAGGAAGAGAAGTAGCTGAAATAAGTGAAGCAGATCTTAGACTGGGAATAACAGAAATTTCTTATGACAGTCCAGAAACTGCTCAAGCTCAACCTGAACAAATTCCCCTGGAGAGCTTAGTGCATTCTGAATATACAGCTGGTGAATGTGAGGGGAGTTTTGAGACTGTTTTCCATCCAGAAACTAAGATTGCTGACTTAAGCTTTGAAGAAAAGAAAGTGATTACAATATCAGAAGTAATTGCAGAGGATCGTGAAGGTGCATACACCTCTAAAGAAACACCCGAAAAACATTCTGCTCAACCAAATGTAGCATTGGGTGGCCAAGAAGTAGTGACTCATTCAGAGGTAGTTACAGGTCAAAGTACTGGCGTTTTGCAGGAAGACTTAAAACCAGATCAGTCCAAAGCAGAACTTACTTTCCTTGAAGATAGGGGTTTATTAGTTACAGAGGTGGTTGGTGAGGAGAGGGAATTGACAGATTTCAGTTCAATGCTAGCTACTCATGTATTAGCATCACCAGATGTAATCCATAGAGAGGTTGCTTTAAAGACTGAGGTAGTAACAGATCAGGGCCTGACTCCCTTTGATGCAGCAACACCGCAAACTGACACAGCAAAGCAGTCAATACCAACCCAAAGACATGGGCTACAAGTGACGGAAGCAAGTCCTGGAGAGTTGGAAGCTATTCTTCCAGGACTTGCCCGTCCAGACACGAAGAAAGTTGGTGTTTCATTTGAGGAGGAGAAAAATCTTCTCCTTGTGACTGAAGTGCAGCCAGAAGATAGGGAAGGTGAGTATGTTGTTTTGTCATCTGTTCCAAAACAACACTCTACAATTGACATACAACCATATGAAGCCATTATGAGGGAGGAGGCGGTTGCGGGGGAAGGGACAGGGACTTATAACACATCATCCCAGGAGAATATTACACAGTCACAACAAGCAACATTTAGTTTAATTTCCAGTCCAACAACAGCAATGGCTGTATATGAGGCTACTACTTGTGAAAAGGAAGGTAAGTACATGAATCAGGAAACTAGACCAGACTATGGGAGGGCTGATGTGAATTTTGAACTTGGTAAGGTTGGGGTTAACGTTTCTGAAGTACAACCAAATGATGCAGAAAAATTATTTATGAGTGAAGCCATTATTTTGAAACAAGCATCAAGTGAGTTTATCCATGAAAAACCCACTTCTTTAATTCAGGAAACTATAACTCAAGATACAGTGAAGAGCATTGACATCCATCATCCTAAGGAGAGGTTTGGCCAAGTTAGCCATGAACTACATGGTAGCATATTGGTACATGAACCTGTTATTGAAGAATTTGAACAAGAAACTTCAGCATCCTCAAAATTAATTCAATCTGAGGCCTTGGTCACATTTGAGGAAAGCAAAAGTATTGATGTAAGAGAAAATATCAGCCATATGTCTCCAGTAGAGTTAGATGTTCACTATGTTGCTAATGAAAGAAAGGCTGTGGAAGATTTACATGTTGAAAAGCAGGTTGTTGTTATAGATCACCCAATTATTGGTTTTTCCACCAGTGATCTTTCTGTTTATCCATTAAAACCTGGAGGCATAGCCATTCCAGTTGATTATTTTCATAAGCAGGTTGCATTAGTGGAAGAGTCCATGACAGAATGTGGTATATCTGACTTAAATGTTGCTACTTATGTTGCATCCTTGGAAACAAAAGCAAATTCTGAAGTTGTTGCAAGTACTGCAATCCATCAATCACATGTCCTAGCTCAAGAGAATGTAGGAAAATTGAAATCTGAAATTGGACATGAAAAGTTTGCCTTGCCAGCATTAACAGCATTACCTACAGCAATTACATCAGCATCTGTTTATAATGAAAATACTGGAGATATTGATTCACTTAGCATACAATCATTTTTTCATGCAGGGGAAATTTTTGACTCTAAAGAGGTAGCTATTTCTGAAGAAACCTTAGCCAGTCAGGAATGCAGCTCTTTATCAATTGAGATAGCAACAGCAGCTAATGCTAAAATCGACCTCATTCCTCAGGTAGCTGCTGTGATTGGAGAAACTGAAATAAATCAGACTGTCAAAGAAATATCAGTACCAGAAACTCTTAAATCCTATGAAGCTGTTCCTCAATTGTCAGCGTTTTCTGTGGCATTGTCTGAAGAGCAACAGGCAAGTGAGGAGGTATCACCAATTAAGGCTAAAGAAGAGTTATGTCAGTCTCAGCAAGCTGGCTCACAGGTAAATGCGTTGCAAGTGGCTATGGTAGGCAGTATTATCACTGAGCAATCTGTGACAGAACTCAAACTCTCCTCTGATAAACTTCCCACATTAATTACTGCAGATGTTAAAGGCGAGGTTATTGCTATGACATCTATTTGCGAAGGTAGTGACACTGCAATAGGATTTATGAATGAGTTCATTCCTTCATCAGTTGATGCTAAAATAAGGGTATTAAGCAGAAATGTAGCCATCACAGAAGATACCATTGTCCAGAATCAATCAAGAGATGTTGAATTCATCTTGGATAAAGAGCAGGTTGCAAAAAGAGATATAGTTACTAATGAAGCCTATAGCATTCAACAGGATACTGCTGAAGATACTGCTTTAATGCTACAATGCAGTGAAAAGCCAATTCAGGCTTCTGCTAAAGAAGATATGGTAACTTCTTCAGTTGCATTAGTTGAAGAACAGGTCTCCCAAGAGGTATCTGGTAGCCTAGAAGTACCATGGATGAAAATGGGCATTAGTGCATTGGCCACATTTACTCCAATTGATGTGGTAGAAAAGTCAGAAATACAGTCTCAACATTGTGTTGCTGAATTTAATGTTTCTGATGTAAGAAAATCCAAAACAGCTACCTGCTCTATAAATGAGCAAAAGGCAGCAATATGTGAACAAACAGAATCCCAGGATTCAGTTATGTCTTTAATTCAGCCCAAAACTAAGGTAGAAAAAGTTAATTGTGAAACTCTGGTGCTACCAAAGGAGGTAGCTGTGACGGAACAATCAAATTTAGAGCAAAATATTGCAGAGTTATCTCTGGAAATAAATCAAAAGCATTCAATTGCTAAAACAAATATTTCATCGAAATATATTGCACTGAAGGAAGAAGTGGAAACTCAGTTAAACACTGGCAATCTCCTTGTCCCAAAACTGGATTCAAGTGCCACTGCCATATCTGGAATGACTACTTTAGATGCTGCCTTGGTTTTTGAGCCGGAGGTACAACAAACTATGGAGGAATTTACTTTTAAGGAGAAATTGCAGACTTTTGAAGGACATAAAAATATTGAAACAAGATTACTTGCTCAGTGTCATGAAACCATGGTGGAGGAGGGTATTGTAAGTTTAGCAGACGAAAAGGCTGTCACTAAAGTTGAAGCATCCTCAACTTATATTCCTTCAAGTGTTGCTGTTACTGAGGAAAGAATGGTTGAACTAGGACTTGGTATAATGGCTGACATAGATAAAAATACCCAGGCTGAAAGAAGTTCAGAGTTAATTCAAAGGCAGGTAGCTATTACAGAGATGTCCCAGTCCCATCAGGAGCCTGGTTACTTTTCACCAATAGAACTGAAAAAGAGCGTTGAAGCTTCATCTTCCATTATTCCTGTCGATGTAGTTATCACAGAACAACAACAACTTGGGGAGGCAATTGGAGAAATACAATTTACAGAGAAAGGTAGGCATGTTCAGGCAATCACCAATATAGAGCTAAAAAATAATATTGTAACTGAAGAGCATATAACAAATGAGGCCACTGATTATATTCTAGATTACAATGTTCCACAGGAGGCAAAGGCATATCATGAAATAGTTAGTTCAATAGCTGCCTCAAGTGAACAAATGGAAGCCATTGACCATGTTATTAACCTAAACATAAAAATTGACCAGAAACATAAACTACAACCAAAGATCATGGAAATGGAAGCAATTGAGGCATCTGAAACAAATATTCATCAAGATATCCGCCGTATGGAAAATGACACTATCCCAAGAGAATCTATAGCTCTACTTGATATAACATCAGGCAAAATAGCTGTCACATCAATGCAGGAGGTGCAAGAAATAGCAGAGCAGTACAGGGCATCAGATATACAGAAGAAACATGCATTAACAGAATTAGAATTAATAAATGTAGATGTAACAGAAACTCCACCTAAACAAGAAATCACAACCTGTCCTGCAGTTCAAATAATAGATAATGAAATTGTAAAAAGAGTGAATATACAGGAAGTTGATGATGAAATGGACATTATTACTCAGGAAAAGATTATAAGGAAAAATTATAAGGAAGGGAATACTACAATGAATATGGAGGAAGCAAATAAGATGGATGATAAGGAGGCTTCCAAGAAGAAGAAAAAGCCTAAGGTGCAGAAAACAACAGAAGAAAAGGTTGAGGGGGAGAGGGAGGAAGTTTATCCTGAGGAAAAACCAGAGGAAGAAAAAGCTGAAGAGAAAGAAATACCGGTAG